>JAODTR010003044.1:0-13115 GCA_025399935.1 Amblyopsis rosae
TCTGGGTATTCCACAAGGGGACTCGTCTCTTCTCTCTCTACACTGCTGTGAGTGTTCAGTCTACGGTAGCCACCGTGTGCTCCAGTACGTGCACTACTATAATTAAAAGATCAAAGTAAACCGTATCCTCCTGTCTGCCTGTTCTTTCTCTGCGCCTGAGTTCTCCTCCACACCCACACACGGAGCATGACAAATGCTTATTTATTGACTTGTTTGGTTGATCCCAGCCTTAACACAAACGCCTTAAGAGTGAGGGTAACGATTTTAAGCAAATACATCAAATATTAGATTTGTTATACGGTACCTTTAAGATAGTTAAAATATTCCCCATATTCCGTAACAATAATATAGTCCATATGGTAATATGCACAGTACTACTGTAACATTAGGTGTTTGGTTTGAGGCATACTGTATATAGCCGGATGTGAATGACAAATAAATACATAACACTACCTGTTGTCGGGTCTGAAGGAGAGCAGGGAGGAGAAATAAGAGAAACAAAAACCCATTATACATCAGACAAAATATTTTTTCCTGTTGAATTACTTTTTTTCTGTATTTGACTGCTTTTTATGAATGCTAATATTTCATTAGTAATGCAGCAATGAGTAGAAGAGGGATGAGATGAGACACAGGGAAAAGGTCAGTCCAAATTCACAGTTCAATTTTATAGTTCCCAAAACCGTGAGCTTTAATTTAAACTTTTTAATTAAATTTCCAGAAGCTTGGCTGAGCTATAGGAGACTCTCAAACGTGATATGGATCTCACTGCGAGACGCAAACCTTTGAGAATAACCAGAATAAATTCATAAAGTCGTTCTGTCAATTGAAACATACGCACCATAATATAGTGGATCAGTCGCCGTCCCTGCAAGGATGAGGAAATAAACAAATGAAGTGTTAAACATGAATTCTTATTCACGCTAACCATAAAACCAAATGCATAAAGCGGGTGTAGTCGTCCGCATAGCCTCATACCCTCACCCCACGGTTCATGCATGAAGTGAGCCTCCACCGACTTGCGACTTTGCCCATACACGTTGGTGGCCACCAGTGTATAGAGGCCGTTGTTGAGGTGCGTGGGGTTGTCCAGCTGTAGACAGCCGTGGTATTCCCTCTCGGTGACATCGTGGATCATGGTCATGATGTAATTGTCCTCAGACACATTCTTGCCGTCCTGTAACCATTTCAGCTTGGGCTGTGGGTTGCCTGGAACATTGGCACAATAGGAACAGTGTATAGGAACAGTGTAAGAACCAAGTAGGGACAGTGGAACCACAAAACAATGAAGGAACAATGTAGGGACAGAGGAACAACAGACCAATGTAGGAACAATGTAGGAAAAAAATGTATGAACAGTGGAACAACAAGAACAGTGTAGGAACAATGTAGGGACAGAGGAACAACAGACCAATGTAGGAACAATGTAGGAAAAAAATGTATGAACAGTGGAACAACAAGAACAGTGTAGGAACAATGTAGGGACAGAGGAACAACAGAACAATGTAGGAACAATGTATGAACAGTGGAACAACAGAACAATGTAGGAACAATGTAGGGACAGAGGAACAACAAAGAACAATGAAGGAACAATGTAGGGACAGAGGAACAACAGAACAGTGTAGGATCAATGTAGGAAAAGAGGAACAACAGAACAATGTAGGGACAGAGGAACAACAGAACAATGTAGGAACAATGTATGAACAGTGGAACAACAGAGCAGTGTAGGAACTATGTAGGGACAGAGGAACAACAGAACAATGTAGGAACAATGTAGGGACAGAGGAACAACAGAACAATGTAGGAACAATGTAGGGACAGAGGAACAACAGAACAGTGTAGGAACAATGTAGGAAAAGGAACAACAGAACAAGGTAGGAACAGTGGAACAACAAAGAACAAGGAACGTGTGCAGTACAAACAACAAAGTGAATGTTACCGCTTTTGAACCTTCGTTTAATAATGAATTTGTTTAATCTTCTAGAATTTTGTTGTCTTCTAGAAGCACATTTGTGTTGTGTTTTTGGTTTATTAGTTTACACACGTTTACACCAATAAGCATAGTTGATCCTAGACATAATATGTATGCAGTAGTGAGTGAGTGAGTGAGTGCTGTTTGCAGAGCAGTATCTAACCTGATACACTGAAGGGAATGCACCAGTGGTGGTCTGGAATGGCATCGCTCAGCTTAGTGATGTTGGGAGGAACTGGATTAAAAGATAACAACGTGCGATCGACTAAGGTTAGGGGGCAGGAAAAAGGACTAACAAGGAATACAGCATTATAAACCTGGATAAAAACAACAACTAGGGTGTTGGAATACAGTGCTGTTCTACTCATACTGTATATATCCCTGCTGTTAGCTCACTATCCATGTTTTAGCAGTGTTGGAAACAATATAGTTAAACTCAAGCAAGGTGTAACAATGATGAACATGGTTGTTTAAATAATGTTAGATAAGATAAGATAACACAACATCACACAATGCAACGCAACGCAACGCAACACAACACAACATAACACAACACAACACAACGCAACACAACGCAACATAAGATAGTTACCAGATGTTAAACTTACAGAGAATATCCAGCAGCAGGGAAGACTCTTGTTCTCCTACAATATTCTCAGCGGTGCAGGAGATCTTAATGTTATGGTCCAGTGACGAGAGATTGGACAGGCGCAGTATCGACATCTGGCCTGACGTTTCGATCTAGATAAAGTATGGATTGATTGATAAATACATTATGATCATATATATATATTATTTATATCAAAATCAACACTGTCTATAATCAATATCTTCATTTTTTTTAACACTAACAGCATGGAATGTTACAGTCGCTCACAACACAAATTGGTGTCTGAGAGAGGGAGAGAGAGAGAGAGAGAGAGAGAGAGAGAGAGAGAGAGAGAGAGCGAGCGAGAGAGAGAGAGAGAGAGAGGGAGAGCGAGAGAGAGTGAGAGAGAGAGAGAGAGGGCGAGAGAGAGAGAGAGAGAGCGATGGCAAGAGAGAGAGAGAGAGAGGGAGGGGGAGGGAGAGAGAGACGGAGAGAGAGATGGCAAGAGAAAGAGAGAGGAAGAGAGAGAAAGATGGCAAGAAAGAGTGAGAGGGAGAGAGGGAGAGAGAGAGAAAAAGATGGAGAGAGAGAGAGTGATAGAAAGAGGAAGAGAGAGAGAGCGATAGAAAGAGGGAGAGAGAGAAAGATGGCAAGAAAGAGTGAGAGGGGGAGAGACAGGGAGAGAGAGGGACCAAACCTCATGGTTGGTGACCACGGTGGCGTTCCAGATAAGTTCAGGCGAGGGCATGCCAGAAGTGTTGCAGGTCAGGACCACATCTGCCCTCTCCATCACCGTCACCTTGGATGGGCTCAGCGTTGACATGGGAACCACTACACCCAGCCGAGCAGTGTGAAGGACAAGGAGACCGTGCGGGGGGATTGAAAAGAGGAGAAAAAGGCACTTAGAATTCATGGGCACCTCAAGGAGTTGAAACTCAGGGCACGTTTCGTGTTTTCAACACACACACACACACACACACACACACACATACGGGTTTATAAACAAAAGCAAACAAAGACAGCCTTTTTTAAAGTCCCTCTCTCTCTCTCTCCTTCTCTTTCACTCTCACAGGCCCAAACCGCCCCAATCAGACAATCAGACAAGTAGCAGGTTGAGACATAGTGATGGTTACACTGATTTGCACTGCATGTCGTCAGGAGCCCAAGTCCTTAATTGATTGGATACAGTCTACAGGCAAAGAAGACAATGGCAAGTGCGTGTGTGTGTGCGTGTGTATGTGTGTGTGTGCGCGTGTGTGTGTGGGTGTGTGTGTGTGCGTGTGCGCGTGCGCGTGAGTGTGTGTGTGTGTGTGTGTGTGTGTGTGTGTGGGCGCTGACCAAGAAGTGACCTGAGCATAACCAATCAGACTCAATCAGAGTCTTGCCACCCTTTTATCTCTGTCCAGCAACTTACTGAAATGGGGGAGGGGAAGAGAAGATACAGCAGAAAGGAGGAGGAGAGGAGAGGATGGGGAAGGAGAGGAGAGGAGAGGAGAGGAGAGAGGAAAGGAGAGAGGTGTTGACAGCTCTGGCAGGAAAATAAAATATTATTTTTTGCTTTAACTTTGTCTGTCTGTCTGTCTGTCGCCAGAAAGCCTATCGCTGGAGCATCCCGCTTATCACCACAGTAACACTCAGTCACTCTAAGATGTATAAAACCAGTCATTTCAGCAGTGGCAGGCCAGCCACCATATCAGAACCGCAAATCTCCTAACAGGCACTCAGTAAATCAACTCTCTACCACCACTAAACGTGTCTACAGATCACGTTACACACGCACACATGCACACACACACACACACACACACACACACACACTAATGTATAGGCACATGGCTGAACAGTAATTATGTAAATGCATCATTTATTGCTGGGAACTGGGTCTTTTACGATGTAGCACTAAAACAGGAATCCCTGTGATTGTAAACGTGCTAATAAGAAATTAAACTTGTTTGTATAAATGTGTACAGAATATACAGTATGATGACATTGTAAAATGAATAAATCCTCTCTCATTACAGTATAGTCCTTATTCCAATGACAAATGGTAACTTTAGCCACACCATGATCTCATTTCCTCACATCGCTATAAGCATTTGTCATAGCTTTTATACAGAGCCTTGTTACAGTTACTCTAATCTGATCAGATTTTAGAGCAATCACATATGCTATTTATCTTACGTAAACGTACAAACAATGGCATTGATGGCCTATCAATACTAATTCATACACGATTCACTTGTTTTTGATGGGGTTACTCACATTTGAAGGTGAGTGTTGTATGTATGTATTGTATGCTTTGCTCATGTTGAAAATTATTCAGCATACCTTTTGGCTTCGATATGTTTGGCTACTCCACCATTTAAAATGTCATATTTCACTGTCTCACAGCACATCTATGCCTTAGCACAATACACAACTGAATATGCCTGCACTGTTGCTGTCAGGACAAAGCATACTGTCACATGCCACAACACAGGCCTAAAAAATACCAGCATTCACATTTGTATGTTAGTGCTGCAGCCTTCGAAGCAAACAGATATAGCAACATCTGATAAGCAGGAGAAGTAGCGGGGGAAAAAATGTGTTTAGTCAAACCCTAAGAAAACCTGAATAGACGAAACATAGTGAGAGATGGTGGGTGCATGGAGATACATAAATCTCATAACTTGCCTGCAGACTGTGTATCATGTTGATCACAGAGGCTGTCAATTCATTTCCTCTGAAACAAGCTCACAAACAGATTGTCCAAGAAGACAAGACACGTTGCAGAATAGCAAGCCTGACCAACTATATGGAACTGCCGTTATAACAAATGATTTTCGTTGGTGCTGCAGTAGTGATGGGAAAAATGCATAGCAGTTAGGTCCAGGCAGAGCCATGAAAATAAGTTAATAAGAGTTGTGCCATCTCCGTTCACTCCAATGGACAGTTTTTTCACAGCAACAGAGCGTCAAAATAGTTCCCGGAAGTTAGCCTAAATACTAAAAGTACGCTATAAATTATATTTTAAATGTAAATCGGTGCATTTATTGACTACTACTTACCGAAAAATAAAGTTATATATATATATATATTCAAATTGCTCACCAAGCACTTCCTAGAACTATTGTGCCATAGGTTTTGCCTCTCCATGAACCATGTGACCGTTGACAATTTTGAACTTCCGTTGGCGTAACTCTTTCCATGGCTCTGGTCCCACAGTGTGTACTACGATGTCCTACGGCCTGGTTAGCTCACCTCAGCCCCGACCTTCATGTAACCTTGTGTGTTACGGAGCCACCATAGCGGGCAGTGAAGCCGGGACAGGTTGCTGGGACAAAGTATCCCTGTGTAACCAGACCATATTCACTTGGTGAACAAGGTCTGGCCACGCTCCATTGGAAAGTGTTAACAGTCGTTGCCTCCTACTGGGCTTATTGGACAGCATTTAACCAATCTGCAGCTGTTTTGATCGCCTCATCTAGATCTACCACCATTTTGAAACACGCTTGACTTCAATGTCATCGCACTAACCCAACCTGATTGGACTGCCAGCTGTGCGAACGCTAATACTTTCCAATTTACGCCAAGAGAACTTGAGCTGAGAGCAATAGTCGGGCGGAGCCAGGCTAGTGACAAAGAGCAGAAGTGGGAATCTCTGGTGCTTAGAAATGAATCCAACATGGAAGTACCAAAATCTGCAGGTCCACGAATTCCACAAATTGCCACACAAGGCAAAAGAGAGCCAATCCCCCTTGTTAAAATGTCCAAATTTACAGCAGAAATAAACATGTTTTCAGTCTGTTACAAAACTGGGTGTGGAGTGAATATTTATATAACTCAGCAGTTATATACATATAGAAAATACATTAAGGCATGCAATCATTATTATGGATAGCCCGGAGGTACAGGCCAGGAGTCAGGTAGCCAACTGCAAAAATGGCGATGGCCAAAGACGGCACAGCTCGAGCAACCACCCCTTTCGCCAGAAAGCCTACTGTACGGGTGACGTTACGGAGGGTTTGACCATTTACACAGTCTATGGTGGTTGGAATGGACAGAAGCCTTTTGACAGAGCCAATATAATGTGATGAAGAGAACAACAGGAGCAGGCCATAACCACCCCCCCTTCAGGGCAGATGACAGTGTCAGCCTCCTACACACACACAGGCTGTCAGGAATAAAAACCCATGGGCCAGTGCGGTCTAAAAAACACCAATGGCATGCCGCCAATTGGTTTTAGAAAGGCTTTAATGACTGACACAAATTGATGAATAGCTGCAAACAAAGCAGGGATTTGAATTGTCGTATTTCAAAGCCGGCTGTGGTGAGGATTACGTTAGAGAAGGTTCTCATCGTCTCAGTGCACACAGTCGCCGCTTCGTATAAAAAAAGGTCTAAGAAGTTCTACACAAAAAAGCCACAAGTTCAATGACTAGGATATTCATTTCAAAAAGTACAATGTCTTTTGGCCTTGGGGAATGCTTTTATCGTAAAATAATTTAGGTAGTTGGGCACCATTCCACGAGCTCATGTTTTTTTTATTTATTTAAGAATTGACCTTGAAATTTAGAGGGAAAAACCTATTCACAGGATGCTCCAAAGAAAACTGAAAAGATTCACCCACTATTGATTGGACAGTTTCAAAAAGAAGTAGGATCGTTATGAAAAGCTTCCCCAACCCCCTCCTCCAACTATTGTTGGTATGTATTAGAGTCTTGCTTTCTCATGCCAAGCATTGTCCAGCAGCCAATGTCTCATTCACTAATGAGATTTCCAGCAGAGAAAAAAAAACTAAAACGGGATAATGAATGGAATAGTATAGATACATATTTTCATTTCTATATTTAATAACATTATTATTTGTTTACCTTTTGCAATTCTCAGGGATGTTGGATACAGCATACAAACAAGTTATACAGTATTAAGAAGAAAAACTACAGAAATGTAAACATGTCCAAAGTCATTCATGTCAATACAGTAGGCCTTTATATTTCAGGGGCAATATTGTCTAAGATGGTGTGCAATGTGCATTACCTCTCTCTGTAGCCAGGCCCACCCCATTGGTCAGAACAGATAGATTAGGGTTGCTGAAAAGGGAGGTAGTGCCAGCCAAGTCCACCTTAGAGGCTTGCAAACGAAACTTCTCCAACTCCTGGGACAGCAAGCCAAACTGCTCGCTCTGGCTGCGACATTTCTCCTCCAGATCTCGCACCTTCGACTGTCCAAATGACAACACAAAACAGCATCATCATATATGTTAAACCACCACTGTACACATTTATTTTCTTTTTTTAAGCATGCATTGTCAATGCTGTGCAGAAACCATTTATCTAAACGTCTTAGAAACCAAGAAGAACCGGATGAAAAGCTGGACATTTTATTTTTTATTTATTTATTACTTCTTTTTTTTTTTACACCTGCTAAACATAATTAGATAATTTTAGCATTACACTGAGCGGCATTCATTTTTGGTATAGTGGTTAGAAAAACGCATTTGCCAACACAGACTTAGGTTTCTGCAGGACAAAGACAATACGCTCTTGCTATAATAAGATGCAACACTAAGGCAGTATTAGAACACAAAACAGGAGTAAAGGCAGGAAGCAGGGTCAAAAGTCTAAACAGAAATAGCGGTAGCATGGTTTCAGTGTTGAGAAAAAAAAAATACAGACAGGGTGTAGCTTACTGCACCCATTTAATGCATTCACCAACGCTATGCCACTATAGAGGGCCAGAACATATTGTACAGTAGAGGTTCGCCTTTAGCACCAGCGAGTTTCTATAAGTGACTGATATTCTGTTTCGGTTGTGGTAGGAATTTCCCGGCAGACCTGATCTGACAGAGGTCGTGCTTGAAACTGTCTGAACACAATTTCCTGTTAAACCTCACACCTACGTTAGCATAGTATGCACAATGAAAGAAGGCTAGTTATCAGATCGATAACATATAAACTGTGCAATGACTAACTCCAACATGTATAAACACTGTTATTAATTGGTGATGATAAATAATATATAATAATGGAGTCTATCTGAGCATAGCTCTAAGCCGAACTCAGCATACAGTAACAGCGAAGCCAGCTATGTTGTATGCATGCTATCAATACACACTCTGTAGTAGTGTAGCAATGCTGTAGTCTGATTCACGTACACTTTAGCAATCTTAACAATGGTGTCTAAAGCATGGTTTCAAGTGCCAGTGCTGTGGGACACATCCAGCCCTGCCTGGATTTCCGCCTCAAGTAGATCATCTTATAGGTGTATCAGCTAGCTTCAGTATCGGTCAAAATCCATGAATGCTCAAAACTACATAACAACATTGTATATTAAAGCCGATCTGAACTAATCTGTCTAAATCAGAGTGCAGGGGCATTTCACGAGGCAAGATGTACTGTAGAATCTCCAGAGGCATGGGAGGGGGGGAGGGGGGTCAATGGGGGTCAGTGGGGGTCAGGGTGGCTACGGATTGCCTGGTACCTGCATGCGGTCCAATGTGTTCTGGTCAGCAGGGAAACAACACAAAGAGCAGAAGAGATATTCAAAGTTCACATGCTTGTGAAGTGTGGGGAGGAAATAGATGCAGTGCAATGTCAGGACGACACCGACCTCTATAGCGCTTGTCATACATGGATAGACTGTACATACAATGGGGACTGTATGATTATTTTATTTTAAATTGGTTTAATAAATAATTATAATATATAGTGTATAGTTTCAGAGAAAGAAGGAACATATTCCCTGTCAGAAATACAGATTAGGGGCAGACAAGCGAAGACAAAGTAAGAGGAAGAAAGCAGAACGATTTTGAACAGCAGAAACTATACTCTACCAGCTCCCTCAGCAACACAAGCTGTGTCAACTCCTAAAATAAAACACATACTACTTTTAGGAACACACGTCCATGATACAATAAAATCAACCAGATGTATAGTAATACATAATATTAAGTTGTAGACACTGCCAATGCATTTTGTAACGTGTTTTTATTTTTATTTGTTTAAAAAAGGATAGTAAATTTGATTGATTGCCCTGAAGAATTCTAGGTGTGCCACGATACCACCAATTGTTCGTCACAAGCGAGCAGAAACATCTGCTCAAACCGTTATCCCATGCAGGCCGATAACTGCTACAAAAATAAATGAGTATTTTCTGCAACGGTTTCATTGCCAGGTGTTTAGATAAACACTAAGAGCTGATTATATGCCAACACCGCTTCTGAAAGCAAAAAGGGAAGTACTTTGTCTACCATGGAAGGAGACCGAATTCATTATTTATATTTGTTTTGACGAGACGTGCCTCCACCAATAATAAAAGAGAGTGCATGAATGTAATAATAGGGGACCCTGAAAAACACCCAACTTCTCGTAAGTGGGGGTTTGGGGGGAGGGGGTCGCATGAAACATTAATTTTGTATATATTGTCAGACACTTAATTAGTCACATCATGGCTTTACTGCATAAACTCACCTCCAACATCTGCGCCACCCCTTCATGTTCCCTCTTGGCGAATAACTGAGCCTGCAGAATAGGAACAACACAGTTGGGATCAAAGCTATGCAGGCGGTTCACTGAAAACATTTTGAATTCACCACCCGCCCAGGGAGGGAGAGGGATGGGGGTGCAGCAAAAGAAGTCTAATTGATGCCCTAAGACTGCCCCCTGCTGGACATGTTCTTTATTTCCCTGCCAACACACGAAGAGCACAAAGGGTGTGATGAATAAGCTTAAAGGTACAGTCAGCTATTGCAAGCTTTTTTTGTCAAATTCACCAAATATCTCCTCGCATTTCGCTAGCTTACCATTCTCTGTGCGTGTTGAAAAAATTACATGATACACAGCCCTGGCTCTGTGAATAGGAACATCGCTCACAACAAAAAAGCCTTAGTGCTAACCAGAGTACTACGCTTTGCTTCACAATGCGTTTCAATGTGTGAGGCAGGCACTGCGGAGGGATGTTTTTATCGAGCTTGAAGACCGAAAGCGTCCTCGAGCATGACTGACCGTGACTTTAGCAACCGCCGCGTCCAGCCTGCCACACCCACTGACGAGCACGACGTGTGTGGAAATGTAATAAAAAGGAGCTGACCCGCTGCAACCGCTTGATCTCGTCCTGTTTGAACTTGAGGACGGCCAGCGCCTGCTCGTGTTCCAGCTCTAGCTGCTGCCGTCGCTCGGCAACCTCTCGCATGTGCTGAATGAGGACAGAAAGGAGACAGCAATCAGCAAATGGAACTCTCTAGAAGCGCTGCAGCCTCATCAAGGAGCGTCCCGTTGACGAATTATTGGAAGCCACTGTCAGATTCACCGAACACCTCCTCGCGGTGCACTAGCTGCACGTTCTGTGTGCGTGCTGAGAAAATAATCAGGTGTTTCTACACAGCCCCGGCTCCGCACTGTGAGTAGGAACACAGATTGGCGTAGACCGCGCACCACAACAATATCCTGCGGTGCCTTCAGAATCGGCGAACAGTGACGAACGTTCGTGGCGAACATGTTTGCTTTGAACTTGCATTTTGAACGGTTTTGTGTTAACGTTCCAATATTTTTTGATTTAAACTGTCACCCGTCGTCCAGCTTCAAAGTGCGTTCGCCGAGAACTACCTCCTCAAACCGTTTGCTTTTATTTGCAAACGTTCGCGACCAACACAAAGCAAACGGGAAACTTCAAATATGTTTGCAAATGTTCGCTATGTTCGCCAATTCTGAACGCACCTCTAGCCTTCGCAGCCACATGTTTTTTCTGTGTGGGACAGAGCTGAGGGAACACTATGGAAACGAAGGGCAGAGGTGCTTTTGTTCTGATCAAGTTCAAATATAAACAAGATTTCGCCGGAATGACTTAATAGAAAGTCCTTACAGGCTGCTATACCGCCAATGCTACTATGCGTTTTAAAAAGGACAATTTTGACCCTCGACTGGGACCTTAACGGCAATTTCACCAATATTCATCAAATTAATAGAATCTTGGGATAGCTTTATAGCGTCAACATTACTGACTCCAAAACGTTGTCATAGTTGGAATAAATAGGAAAATTAGGTCCAGGTCAAACGTTTTGTCAAATAATTCCCCATCAGCGATAGTCATCGCTGGACACCAAGGAGCGCCTGAATGTACCTTTAAGACCTGCTCTAGGTTCTCCAGTTTGGCACGGAGTCTCCGGTTCTCCTCGAGAACGGAACTGTGTAGAGCGGTCACGTCAGAGAGGTCTTCCCTCAACTCCTCATTTTCAGCCCGAGCCTGAGGAGCAGAGGAGAGAAACCGCGACAGCTGAAATGTCATGGGCAAGAGTAAGGAAATGCATAAAGTGACCGTTTGCATGCAGCTACGCCAAATAAAATGCTCTTCTTTCTTTTGCTGCTAGGGAGAAACTGACCCGGTCGAGCAGCTGCCTCCTGAGGAGATCTACCTCCTCCTTTAGTTGCTCATTTTTGCCGCGCTCCCCCTCAAGCTGGTTCTCCTGTTAAGAATAGCACAAGCCAAATATGCATCTATTAATCTAAGCCAGGTGTGGTCGGCTGGGTGTATGGCAGGAGGGCAAGCTAAGTGCATGTCTGAGATGGGCATCTTACCAAATCCAGACATCTCTTCTGACGTTTGGTTCCTTCATGCTCAAGGATTTCACATTCTTTTCTTTTCTTGCACAGCTCGCTTTCCTGGTAGAACAGCGAGCACAAAACCAGCAGAAGTTAAACTTGTCTCAAAACGTTACGCAAAATTACATTTTCCAGTGAATTCTTAACATTTGATATAATGTAGGTCTGTGATGGGATCATTCATTTTTGTTTATTATATGGGACTTAACCCAGGATGCTCTGGAACAACAATAAAAATATAAGTATAATAAAAAAGAAACCTTACTCTACCAACTTGTTTTACAATGATGGGAGGGCCTGTGCCATCCATCTGTTGGGGACCCAGACTGCATAGGCCAAGTCCTTAATTTCCATATTGACCTCTGACATAGCACCGTAGCAACGAGGAATTACAAAGTTTAGCATCCTTCAATTATTATAAATGCAGCTTACATGCATTTCCAGCAAAGGAGAAATCATCTTATTTCAACATTGCCACAGTACCATAATCAAACATTCATTACCTGTGTGTGTGTGTCCATGTAATAGGGGATACAGTACAAAGGGGCTAATTGACTGGGAGGAGATGCTTTTACCAGTGATGATGACAATGACTGACAATACTGATAATTAAAACGTGGTCCGCTGTCTGGCTTCATTGCGGGCATGGTTGTTCTCTATACAATCAAAGGTCAAGCTGAACCATGTGCAGTGTGGAAGAAGAAAGCCCTAAATATATCTTATCTTATCTTATCTTACAACAGCCCAATAAATTATAGTATGTGGATAATCTAACAAACTGTTTACATAGAGCTAGTACTGTTGTTATTTGTGTATTGTGTGCACTACGGTTACCCTGCCCGGAGGAAGCCCGGGGCCCCTGTCTGGAGCCAGGCCCAGAGGGAGGGCTCGTTGGCGTGGCCACGGAGCCCAGCCGGGCACAGCCCGAAGAAGCAACGTGGCACCATCCTCCTCTTTATCCTATGGGCCCACCACT
>JAODTR010003045.1:0-13113 GCA_025399935.1 Amblyopsis rosae
CTTGGGAGACCCTACCAGGAGCACAAGGCTCCAGACAACACAGCTCTTAGGATCATAGGGACACACAAACCTCTCCAACACAATGAGGTGATGGTTCCCGGAGAGGATCAAACAAAACATAATGTTCTAATTATTTTCTGTTAAGGAACATATTTTTTAATTATTTTCTGTTAAGTTCTGTTTTATATGAGTTTTATAAAAGCATATAATTAGTTTTACCTTTATGTGTACATTGAAAAAAGTATTATTATAATAATAATAATAATAATAATAATAATAATAATAATAATAATAATGTTTTTTCTTTTGTGTGTTTTCTGCAGGGTACACTTAAGGGATAATATTGTTATACTTATAATCAACAGAACAAATGTTTAACAATGCAGTTTCTGCATTTGCCATCAGATGGAAGCGTAAACCAAGATTCTCCTTGAGGTGTCTGACGCTGGAACTATCATTGGACATACGTTTTATAATATTTGGTCTAAGTGCCTAATTCGTGTGCGCATATATTTATGGGGACCAAAATTGTCACATAACTATTGCTGCCGAAAAGCTGTAAAAAACATTTTGATCATAAATGACATTTTTTATACAGGGCCTATTCCCTATAAACATTCAACATGTTTTTACAATATTCCAAATTATTATAATTAGCCTATTTCACACATAAGGCTACACGTTTATCATCACTTTAACATCAATAACACTATTATTAAAAATAAGAAAACGCTGTTCTGGACAAATAGTCCTATACCGACTTTTACAGCAATTTGACAGCAGTCGATCGAGACATTCGACATTTCGACATGCTGTTGGAAGCTGCAATTGTGTATGGGCATAGGCCTAGTACTAGATACCGAGGCGAGGCCTATACGGTCATCCAGACTTCATAACAATAAATGTTTAATGTAACATACAGCAGGCTTAGGTTATGATCACGCTCTCACAAAAAAACATGTGCATGAACAAACATAGAGCCTATGCTAATCTACTAGCGTTGTTATACGGTTGACAGGAACACAAACAGAGACTCTCTCTCTCTCTCTCTCTCTCTCTCTCTCTCTCTCTCTCTCTCTCCCTCTCTCTAACACTTAATATTTCTCAGGGGGCATCCCCCAGCTGTGCGATGCTATTTTCCTCAGATGACATATCCTCACTTTAGCAGCAGGCCTAGCACTGCATCTGTTCCTCTCACACTTCCAATTTTAAAAAGAAAAACAAACACACACTTTTGTGCGCTGTGCGTGCCCGCGCACACCCGCGCGCACACACACACACACACACACACACACACACACACACACACACGCACAATGAAGCTGTATTCCCACATGAGAGGCGAGGACTAGGGCCATGGAAAGCTGCTAGAAAAATATGTTAGTGGAGTCAGGCATTCTGGAGAAGGCTTGTTGATATTTGAACTTGATCAATACAAAAACACCTCTCCTTTCAATGCCATAGGGTGCTCCATCAGAAGCTATATATGTCCCACACATTGGAAACATATTGCCAAGACTAGGGTATTGTTGTTGTGAGCGGTGTTTGCCACGTTGTTTGTGTTCTTTTTTACAGAGCCATGACTGTGTGGAAAGACCAGGTTGTCTTCAGCAGACATAGAGATAATACTGTATATACAACTTGCAATCTCTGACTCCACATAAGGCAGAAGACTATCAGGCTACTCTATGTTGTGATGGTGTAGCTTATAAACAGGACAAATCAGCGCATTATTGATTAATATAGATTTCTGTATATGGGGATGCTTAAGTGTGTGTGTACGTTTGGAGTGTGAGTTAACAATACACATATTGTTCCTGTCCAGTGGGGAAAATTGGAGACTAAATGAATTAATTTACTGTTTGCCATTGGCCATGATCACCAAGATATACCATCTCTCGTACCAGGGGCTATTCCTTTGAGAACCAACTTTAGTAAAAGTAAAAATGGCATGAAGACGCATTCACATTCTACCGACATGACCTAGATTCCTGTGAATACGCTGACTTAAGGGCAGATGCAACAGTCTCAAGAGTGAGTAATAGAGCTATAGCTTTTAATTGACTCAGAGAGGCTTCTTTGGCTGGGCCTCACATTTGGCCCTGCAGAAAAAAGTCCATCTATTATGGCAAATAATAGCTCTGCACATGTTATATTCACGGCATTTGGCAGACACTTTATCCAAAGCGACTTATAGTACATTTGTCAATAGTTTGACAGGTCATACACAAGCAATTGTAAGCAACTAACATTATAATAGAATAGTTCCAGCATCTTGTAATCATGTCTACTACAATGTAAATGTATCTTTCAATCATCAAACAAAGTTCCAAATGGACTAATACTAAAGTGCTAAATACATAAGAGCAGAACGGGATATATTTGAATTATTTAGAGAGTAGAGAGAAGACATAAAATAATGTAATGCTATGCTCACCTGGCAAGTTACAATTATGATCAATCTATCATTAACCTAGTGGACTGTTTTGTTTCTTACTTTGAATATATGATGTTGTAATTAGTGTAAGAGCATGTCTTTGATTTCTCTCAGTCATCACTCAAGCCTAAATATAACGCTGGATAACAAAGTGAAATAGCTACTTGTCTAAATTAGGTTATGTAGGCTATCTCATTACTTCTGATGGGCTGCATGTTTATACTGCATCATAAACACTCTTATTCCACCATGCAGGTGAACACTCCTTTAGTCACAATACTGTACATTACTCCACCATGCAGCTGAATCAAATTATTCAAAAACAAAAAACAAATGTGAGATTTTAGATTTAACTCTAAACATCATGTCTTTCAAATAAATACAATTAATTAAACAATACAATATATGCAAGGCAATAGCTTTGAAACTATTCTGAAATTTTGTTTTAACATTCTTGAATTGTTTACAGATGTTTGTTATTTCAAACATCAATGGTATTCTGGGGGCGCTATAACACAACCGAGGATTGTACCTTAATTTAATTGCAGATCGTACAAAATATAAATGATATTGAACTAAATGTGATCCTATCTTGAGTTGGTGTAAGAGTCATCATCCGTGCTACAACTTTAGATGTATGTTTTTTTCGTGTGATGAGGATGTAAGGTTGGCCTATAGGGCGGAGACGCGCAAATGGCGAAAATCTCCTGTGAGCTGCTACTGTGTCCGTATACGTGCACGTGCACATGAACGCGCCCCATCGCTGTCATCAGTACAACATCAGCATCTTCCGCAGGCAGGCAGGCGGGCGCGCTCTCTGCGCGAGGAGGGATCCGCGGTGAGCAACGAAAGGAGGAAGAGGAGAGAGAGAGAAAGAGAGAGAGAGAGGGGGAAAGAGGGATAGAAAGAGAGAGAGCGCGCATATCACAAACGACAAAAAACAGGATGATAATGAAGTCCAGACAGTGGAGGATGTCAGATCTTCGAGAAACGACTGTTAAGATCTGACAGAGGCAACAATACTGCTTTTAGGCTGGTTAGCCTTCATCCTGTGTTTTTATGTTATTAATTTTTCCCTCCAACATTCGAGATCGATCACCCATCATTTCGCTCAGGCAGAGGATGCGAGCACCCCCCGGATGCCTCCGATGGTAAAAGGGGGTCCACCGCTGGCGCTAGGCAACAAGACCCCTCTCATTTCCCGGATGGTAATAAAAGAAAAGGATGGACTGGTGGACGAGGATAAAAACGGACTTATCCCCCGCGACTACTGCGAAATCTAGGAAATCTCGTTTGGATGGATTGTTGTTTTTATTGTTACTATTTACTGTAGCCCCCAAATGAAATGCAGCCTTAGCAAAGCAATGTTGAATCACTGGTCTTTGTAAATTATTTATCAGTGATGATAGGTAGGCTATGATTTCTATGAGTTCAATGTAGCATTTCCAGTAGTCTAGTTTTGCCATGTTTAATTTTGTACTTTCATATACACATGTGAATATTCTGTTTTCAATGCGGGGTGATGTGAAAATGAAAATTAGGCCCGTCCAATAGCCAATATAGGAACCTTGAAACTACCAACACATCAAATACAATAGTAATCGTTAAATGCCAGTGCTTTATTGCTGAAACAGAATAGCCTACACCAAGCAAAACTCTAAAACAGCTATTAGGGTGAAAAATACACCAAACCCCATTTTAGAGGGGAGGAGGAGGGAGTCGTAAGGGGACCGAGAAGATTGAAGAAAATAAAAAAACATGTTGCCTTCTCAAGAAGCCTCCAAGATCTACCATGACAACTACATGCGCAACTCCCGCGCCATCGGCGTGCTGTGGGCGATCTTCACCATATGCTTCGCCATCGTCAACGTTGTGGTCTTCATCCAACCCTACTGGATCGGCGACAGCGTCAACACGCCACAGGCGGGATACTTTGGCCTCTTCCACTACTGCGTCGGCACCGGCTCGCCCAGCCGCGAGCTCACATGCGTGGGCAGCTTCTCCGACTTCAGCTCGATCCCATCCGTAGCCTTCAAGGCGTCGTCCGTGTTCGTGCTGCTGTCAATGGTGTTGATCCTGAGCTGCATCGCATGCATGGCGCTATTCTTCTTCTGCAACACATCCACCGTCTACAAGACCTGTGCTTGGATGCAGTTGCTGTGTGGTAAGGCTGAAGAATACTGTATATCCTGGTACACCTGTGTAAAGCTCACCCTCTTACTTCGTTTCTTTAGGTCTAACCTATAAACGTGTTGGCAAGAATGGAGGAAATAACTTGCCATGGTTAGGCTATTCTTGACCACGAATGAGAAATCTTTGAACAGTACAATAGGTTCTTTATAAGCAAATACCCCATCCATTCTAAAAGCAACTAGAGCTCAATGCTTGTTTGTTATTGTTGGACAATGCTGGATATTTCTCAATTTCACAGGCTCAATGCAATATCGTGGCTCATTATTGAGTGAGTGGCGATACAGTTCAGCATGCCTTCGTCTGAATTGTGTTTAACAGATACAGACCACAGTCTGGATATCCAGTGTTGATTGATATTCTGAGTGCACATACAGAACGGGATTGTAAGTATGCTGATGAAATGCTAATTTTATTCATTCATTCGTTCATTCCCAACTCATCATATAGAACGATGCAGTCGAGTTGTGAACCCAATTTACTGCAACCAGGACCTTAGCTGATATTGCTGTTTTGAGGGATGAATTCAGGTTGATTGGATTAGTGTTTTCACGCAGGTGAGGTGTGTGTGTGTGTGTGTGTGTGGGGGGGGGGGGGGTCGAGAGGATTTTTAATTAATTGCTTGTTTCAGCATGCCTGGGCTGATAACATTGAAGTAATATTTTATAACCACAATCCTAAATTTGGATATACACCTAGATATCATCCCTTAATCAATAATTTCCCTATTTTTTATTGGTCAAGTAATTGTATGTTTTATATTTTTTTTCTGCATGTTCTCATAACAGCATATTTTGCCATCTAACTATCCTGGAGAAAGTTTGTTGATATTTGAACTCCATACAAACAAAAGCACCTCTCCCTTCAATGCTGTAGGGTGCACCCTCAGAAGCTCTGTCCCCCAAATTGGATACGCATTTCCAAGGCTGGGATAGTGTTGTGTGGTGCAATCTGCACCACTGTGTTTGTGTTCACATTTACAGAGCCAGAGTAGTGCAGAAACACCTGATGGGACTGAATGTTACAAAACATTTCTTAAGCCCCGTGACCACCGAACCATTTTTTTCTCACGCCAGCGTTTAAATTTATTCCAATGGGAGCGCCAAATTTTTCCAATCTTCTAAAATCGCCTGGAGCGCCGAGTGTTTTTTCCTCGCCGAACGCCGGGTGCTGGGCGTTTATTTGACACCGGGCGCTGAGGTTGAGCATTTAGAAAAATTTTCAACTTTGGGTGAAAGGCCGCGCCCATCACTGTCACTGTTTCCCCAGCCATCCAATCGCAGCGGAGAAGGGGCGGCACAAATACTACGAGCAACCGTCACATCCTACTTCTTGCACACAACGACAGCAACAATAGAGAAGTTGATAGTCAGATGATATCCCCGGACTACCACAACAATACTGACACGAAGAATAATGTATAGAATATTACAAATGAAATAATGTCCTGAAAACACAAACATGCATGTCTATTTGCAACATATGATTCCCACGGAGATTCTGTATCATAGCAACCAAAGCGTCTCAGCTGAAAAAACGCTTCCTAGCTCTGCCAGTTGGGCTTTTTTAGCAGAGCGCCCAGCGTTTTCATCTTAGGAAAAAAGCTTACAATCACTGACTCTACCTTTAAGGCAGAAGACTAACAGGCTACTGTACATGTTCTTGTGGTGTACTGTACATTTTGCCTATATACAGGCAGGGGGAAATCTTTGCATTATTAATGATTTATATGCATTTCTTTATTTGAAAAAAGTGTACTATCTTACAATCTGACTACACATTTAAGTGGTTGTCATTTGAAAATCATTCCAATGTGGGTCTTGTTTTGATTGGGTGAAGGTGGTCCCATGTCAGCTACAGTATCGTCTCTGATTCATTCGTTTGTTGTTCTGATTAGTATGATTGAGATCCATTCACCTGCTAATGCTTTGATTGACAACCTTTTGCACTGCCTGGCTGACTAATTGTTTTTAAAAGGAGAGCTATGCAAGCCTGATACTGTACATAGTGGAGCAAATTGTAAAGGCAGTGCACTTTAAGGATGATTTTGACCAGGCTATAAGCGTGCATGAATAAGCATCGTATTTTGTTCCAGAATAAAAGGTACAGCATGCAGTAGCAAGCGATTGTAAGCTAATATACTTTCAGTCAAATTCACTGAATATCGTCCCGTTCTCTGTGCATACTGAAAAACTATCTGGTACTTCTTCTCACACAACAATAATATCTTAGCCTTGGCAATGTGTTTCTGTGTGTGGGGCGGAGCATCTGAGGGTGCACCCTATGGTATAGAATGGAAAGCTGTTTCGTTTAGAGTTTCGTTTCTCCAGAATTACTTACTTTAAATAGCCTATGATCAAAGTCTTATTTCATAGCTTGTGGTTTTTGTTCAACATAAGAAATGAACATGTCCACTTGTTTCTGTTAAGAAACAGAACTACAAAAATGGCTACCTCTAGCTGCATATCCCAGTATCATTGTTTAATAGGTTTCAAAGCCTTCTTCCCTTGACTTCTGCTAGAGCAAACACCTCTATTGATCCTCTAACAGTGTGTAGACCTGTCTTCATCAAAAAGTGTCTTCAATGTGTTTATTTGTTTAACAAAAGAATCACAGGGATTGCAGGTTAAAAGGTTACAAGGTAACTTGAAAGTAAAACCTAAATCATGTAGTTAGTGGAACTTTACACACATATCTATTATACTGT
Organism: Amblyopsis rosae; assembly: GCA_025399935.1. Classification (NCBI taxonomy): domain Eukaryota; kingdom Metazoa; phylum Chordata; class Actinopteri; order Percopsiformes; family Amblyopsidae; genus Amblyopsis; species Amblyopsis rosae. The sequence goes on from JAODTR010003045.1 coordinate 7,335, forward strand.
ACGCCCAGCTCTGCATTACATAAACATTAAATATTTTCTAGCGCTTTAGCCTCGCGTACGGTGAACAGATGTTCCTCATGTGGGAGAGCACCTCAGAAGTGAGACCAACTATCACCTTGGTGTTTGCAGGGATAGCCCCATGTTGTGTAGAACAAACGGTGCGAAAAATTCACTTTGTCCCTCCTACTCACATTGCCGGCATGTCTCCTGTGTATATCCCTGTACATTATAAGCTGATGGCTGTGATAAATGGGCCAGGCAGAATAGTGTGTGAGTCAGTTGCTTTCAGTGACACAGTCAGCATGCTCAATGAGAGCAGGGCGAGAGAGAGTGAGGTAGAAAGTGAATGATGGGGAGAGAGAGCGAGAGAGAGAGTGAGATCAGCGCTTTTTTTTCCTATTATTGTTCTTTTTCCTGCGTTCTTATCTGCTTACTCTGGTCTACGTTGTGCAGTTTCAGAGCGGCTTTGTTGCTCCACGATCAGCAGAAAATGAACTAACAGAATGCCAGAGGTGCAGAGTTATACCCTTTAATCCCAATCCTCATTACTTAACAAGAGGTGAGCCTTGCTCATATTAAATTGGCAAACCCATGAATCAAGCCGTACAGTGTGAGGAATGAACACCGGAAGCAATACATTATTATTATAAATGATTATTGTATGAACATAATATCTTCTCTTTAACCTGAGTGTGTGTGGCATAGTCAACTTCAGAAGTTTGCTGCTTGTCCTTCCCATAGAGGTCTATGATGTCTATAGAGGTGAATTGTCTAACAGGCTTGGCACAGGCCCTAATGGCTGCCGACTAGCTTGGTGATGATCGTTTAATCATCCTGTTGTAGCTGCTGCGCACAGCAGGGGGTATCCTGGCACAGCACAGTGGCAATGTCCCACAGCATCTCCTGTACAGAAGGGGCCAAAGTCAACCGACAATAGCCTACCTGGAGTATAGGCTCAGTGCTCAGCCTTATGTACGTTACATGTACTGTATAATATGCTGTGATATACATGCAGATGCCTTCTGAGAACTTATTTATTATTATATTTATTTATGAAAGCTGTTCAATATTTAAATTTATACATTTATATAGTTTTATATAGATCTTTATATTTGCCTACAGCATGTACAATGTAAAATGTCCTTGAGTGCTTTGAAAGGCGTCCTGAAATAGAATGTATTATTATAATTATTATTTGCTTGCAGTTGTTTTAAGTTGCACTAGTTGTCCTAAAGTGATCTGTTCAAAGATTGCCATGTTGAAATGTCCATATTGTATGTGCCATACAGTACACACATAGAGTACCTACAGTAATTGGGCAGAAGCCTGCATACATGGAGGACTGCCCAAGCCCATTGGAGGTATTCAAACCCATATGAAGCTCCCGTCTTGTCCTGAGAAACAACAACACATATGCAAATCAGCTACATATTATGAAATACATACTGAATATCATGATATAACATGGATGCAGTAATGAAGTTAATTCTCCGGATAAGCTTATCAGAAAACATTTCGGGTGCGGGTGGGTTGGGTGAAAAGAACACGGCAAAGCAGCGTTCCGACCAAGTCCCTGCTCAGGAAATTAGGGAGGGGTATTGTTTTGGTGACCCATTCAATAGCCTCGGTAAATTAAAGGTATTTAAGTAAATAATTCTAGAGATAGCTTGTCAATCAAAACAAAAGAACCTCTTGCTTCCGTCAGAAGCTCTGCCCAACACACATTGAAATTGCAAAGTCTAGGATATTGTTGCGTGGTGCAATCTGCACCACTTTGTTACAGTTAATATTATAGAGGCAGGGCTGTGTAGGCTACAAACTTCAGATTGTAAGCAGATCAATGAGATATAGCCTATTGTGAATTGGCAATCGCTTACTATAGCTTTAAGTCAACCAGCTGTTGTCACATTGCATTGTAGCCTGCAATTTCTTGTTTAAGTTTTTCTTAGTCATTTCACTAGTAACCACTAGATGACAACAAATAGGCTAAACTAAACAAGCAGAGATGTCTGCTTTACAATTGAATTAATCAAATAAATGTCTTAAATAATGAGGGCTACAAAACACACTTTAGATTATAATGAAAGTAAATTAATTCATAATAGTCTGATTCAAATGCTCTTGCCCAATCTCTCTTACAGTACGGCAGTAGGCTACCTAGTCTATACGGACAGCATGGTTCAAGTGAATGCAAAACATTAACATTTGGCTTCTGTTTAGTTATAGTTAAAATGGTTATGGAAAAGCACAATTGCATACACACTAGACGATTCTACAAATTAATATTATTAATATTATGATATTACTAACTTCACAAGTCATGCAGACAGAAGTGATGAGACACAATCCATAATGTGCGGCGATGAACCATTCTTGGTCATTTTGCGTAGACAACGCACGTCAATGACAGATTCTTATGAAAGTTTTGTATAAGCACGTCAGTGTTAGCTCTCCCGGAAGCCATAGAGAATGCATTGAAGAGCCTGGATTTGTGAAAAAAATATGTTAACGTGAATGTCTATGAGAGTAGTCAGGAAGATTTACAGCCATATTGAAATCGCCCAAAAAGGGTCTGGAGCCTGGCTATACTGTACGTACTCCACAGAACATTGGATGCTGATTGGATTAAGATGTTTAGAGGCAGGACAGTCAGCTACCATAGAGTACACTGGGAAAGTTTGAAATTCCCTCCTCTCTATTTCTCACTTTGGTGGTGCGTTGCCCAACATCGTAGCAAAACTACATTTCTCTTTCATTTCTCTTTTCTGTTCAATATACCATTTAGTACTGTACCAAATGAGTCAGCAGCACTATCTAGACTAGAGCTCTGTGCCATCTGACATGCACGGTGATGCTCATCGTATATGGAAAGTTGTAAAAAAATATTGAGCTGTAATTGCGTCCGGACTTTAGAAAGCACATGTGGGTTTGGTTAGGGCTTGGACAAAATAGTTTTGGACTCGGTCTAATCTCTATATCACCGTTGCTATACAGGCTCAAGTTGGCGGTTTAGCGGGTCGGGTCAAGTTCAGGTGGATGATGAACGCGTGTTTTTGTGGGTCAGGCAGTGCGGGTTGGCTCTCATAGCGGGTCGGGTTGACGCGGGTTGTAAAAAACCACACACATCCCTAATGGCTACTGTATTGGTAGTCTTAGTAGTCTTGGCTACAGTATGATCTGAACATAGCCTACTGTTAAATTAGCCTACTGTTAAATTAGAATTAAGTATAGCTGCTTTGGTCTTAGTAGTCTTGGCTACAGTATGATCTGAACATAGTACCGTTAAATTAGAATTAAGCATGGCTGCATTGTCTTAGTAGTCTTGGCTACAGCTAAAAGCTGGTAGGTCCTGAATGTGCTCAATAAGATCATGATATTATTCATGCCCAGCACAAGGATGGAGTTCAGGCTTAAAGGCAGGGTTTTGTCCAATTCAGCGAATATCTCATCGCGGCCCACTAGCTGTTTGTTCTGTGCACACACATGAAATAACATCTGGTGTTTCTACACAGCCCTGGCTATGTAAATGGACCTAGCATGTCCAATTCTGGAGAGCTGAGGAAGCACCATATGGCACTGAAGTGCGTTTGTTTTGTTGACCAATACAATAGTTAGTATAGATAATTGTGCTAACTGGACCTAAACTATGCAATAATTTAGTCAGCAAAAGGCTTAAAGTCCAACTGCAGCAGAAGAAATGCACCAGTAGTTGTCCATTAGTGAGCCAAAGATAGCGGATAGCGAATACAACTCTGTAGAACTCATATGCATATTTGAACAAGACGATGTGTGTAAACTGGTAGAAACTGGCCTATTCAACAAAACAAGACAACCGAAAATTCAGCTGTAATGTCCACAATAGACATCCACAGTGGTTTGCCAGACAAACTCTGCCAAGCGGTGACACTATATCCACCAGGAGGAGAGGAGAATGGTGTGAGCCTAAAAACACTGTAGAAAGAAGAGCAGCTATTCAGCAGCTATTCAGCAGTCAGTCAGTTTCAGAACAACTTGTGTGTTTTTGTAAACCACAGGGGGATTCCTGGAAATAAACTGAGGGGCGATGTGGCGGAGAACACCAAAAAAAAAACATTTAGTGCAAAGGAAGAAAATAAACAAAGCCGTAAAAAGTTTGTTTGAATAATCTTCCTTGCAATGTTGTCTTGTTCCGATTCCTCCTTTTCTGTCCATCCCATCTGTCTAACATCACTTTCTTCTCTTTTTTCTCTCCTCTCAAGGCACGCTAGGTACAGAATGCTAGCAGCCTCCCAATGCCAATGTGAGACATTGGTCCTATAGCTGGCTATTGAGCTGACAGTATTCAACACATCTAAGCAGGACACTGCAGAACGTGGCACAGGAGACACACACACACTCACTCACTCAATTACTCCTCCCCTTTCGCTCTCACTGAGACCTCCAGTGCAGTGTGCGTGTGTGTACAGTATGTGTGAGTGTGTGTGTGTGTGTGTGTGTGGACACGAGAGGAAGAAAAAGCCAACATTATTATTTTACAAAACTGCTATAAAATCTAATTAATATGAAGCTTGGATTTAAAAATAAGTTATACATCTGAATTCTAAGAACAATGTATTGTAGCTAAGAAATGCAGTACGTCTTGTACATTCTGAGGCTCAGCCTGTACATGAAGACAATCTTTTTCTATTGAGTGTTACGCTTGAATGGTGTTAGGTCTAAAACATAAAATAGCATATCTCCCGACAATGGTCTCCTGACAATCTTGTGAGACTATTGCTTCAGTTCTTAGTTCGTGTCCATGAATCCACTGCCATTACTTGTGATGAGGTCACACAAAAGAAATCACTTTCCTGAGCTTTAAGTGAGTTTTAGACATTACACTTAAATACTGTCACACTTTTCAAGGTACTCAAAGCGTTTTTTTTGTTTTTTTGTGGTGGAATTGGGGCCCCTGTGACTAGCTGGGTTTATATGGACACTTTTTTGTCTTTCCGAATGGAATCCTAATTCAGGTTAGCTGTTTCCATTGGGGCGTCATTTAATTGGTTTAAATGACGTCCCTTTAGACTTACGGCTCCAGATGAAGTCACCGTACTAGCTTCCATTCACTTATTTGCACAAGTCACAATTTTTTTGTCCAGACATTGTACAGTGGCTGTGCCGAAGGGCCTACTGCCTTGTCTCCAATCAGTTGGGCATCACACAAAACAACAGTAGCATTTAAGATGGGGCATGCGCAGAAAAACATAACCAGGAAGTAATCAGGTTTAACCGTTAGGGTTCATGTTAGAATTTGTATTTCTTTCAATTGGGTTATGGAACGGGTTATACCCATTTGCTTCGGAATGAAAGTTCAATCGGGTTGCATCTTTCTCTTCCGATTGAAGTGTGTGACAATAGGAATAATAGGGTCCATGTAAATGAAGCTAGTGTTTCCCAATCCCCTGCATGGTTTAGATGTCTTCCTGCTCTAACAAACCTGAACGACTCATTAATTTGAGTCAGGTGTGATGGTGCAGGGAGACATTTAAAACATGCAGGACAGGGGTCCCCAGGACCAGGGTCCTGATTTAAAAAACTCAGTGTAGATAAAAGGTAAAGTCAGCTATTGCAAGCTAAATGCTAAGCTAAGCTAGATATTTTGTCAAATTCAATAATCTCCTCGCATTTCGCTACCTTAACGTTCTCTGTGCGTGTTGAAAAAATGATCTGATACGTCTCCGTAAATACCTCTCCGGGAACCATCACCTTATCGTGGTGGAGAGGTTTGGGTGCCCCCATGAACCTGAGGGCTGTGTTG
>JAODTR010003046.1:0-13112 GCA_025399935.1 Amblyopsis rosae
ATATATACACACACACACAGCCGCGAAAACACATTCACGCACCACTCCAGCAGTTCCTCAATTTTTTTACTTACATGTAATATATGTATTTCTAGATTTGTACTTATAGAATGTTTCTATTTGTTATATTTTTTTTACCTTAACAGTATATTCATACTATTCCATTTTCAAGGATGTGCAGTTTTTCCGCCGATGTATATATAACTAGTTAGTTTCTGCTAGAGGTTTTTAAACAAAAACAGTTAGCATGCTGTATAAACTTTACATAATGGCCGCCATATCATGGTCCACAGGGTATTCAGCCAGCCATTCTTTATTGGTCAGCTTCTCTCACTTTCAACTTTTCCGTCCTTATCTGTGCTAACTGGCCCGTTTCTACTTAACACTTCAAATTAATGTCCATCAATTTCAGTGGATGCCTGCCCTCCATGTTGTTGTCAACCGTTTTTCTCTTTTTCTATATTTTAACTTTTTTTCAGGGACACGGTGATGTCTCCGTTGTCTCATCTTTTATTAATCAGTGGTTACCAGGCGTATCCTGGTAATTACCCATAAGCCTGCGTTTATTAACATTATTTCTATGTCGTCTGTGTAGCTCAGTTTGTCAGCAGGTGCCTGTCAGTGGCGACTGCCTGCAGTGGACTTAACAGTGTGCTTTCATCTCCCGCAGACACAAATAGACGGGCAACTGTTCCTGATCAAACACCTGCTGATAATGCGCGAGCAGATCGCTCCCTTCCATACTGATTTCTCCGTCAAAGAAATCTCACTTGACCTGAAGAAAACTCGAGGTGAGCAAATTAATAGGTGCGAAATGCGAGGTTGTTCGGCCCCATAAAGCCAGTCATTACATTCTCATGCCCATTAGGGGGCTTGTGTCCATATCATGCACAAATGACAACAATTAAACTGAGAATGACTGTGAAATCTTAACTCCGCAATGTACATTAGCCGATTGCTCAGAGGGCAGACGTGCTGCCTCTCTCGCCCTCGACTCATTTCAGTCAAGGTCATTTCTAATTTGCAGCACTAGAGGGCACTCTGATTCTGTTCCAGCCCAGATGTGATCTTTGTTCTCTTTGTTAAGATGCTGCCTTCAAAATCCTCAACCCCAGGGCTGTTCCAAAATTCTTTCGACTCAACAGTCACAATGCCATCCTGGAATTCATGTTGGAGGTAGATTTCCCCAATGCATTATACCTTCATGCACCTTGTCTAGGGAACTGCTACTTAACTGTACTAAGCCCCTGTTTTCTTTCCCACAGGGGACGCCAGAGATAAAGGAGCACTATATTGACTCAAAAAAGGACGTGGACCGACACCTGAAGTTCAGCTGCGAACAGTTCATTCAGCAGCAGACTCACATCTTTATGGGGAGCCTTGAGGAGTTTCTCACTAAGGTAAGGGGTTGGAGCAGGCTTCACCTCAGGCACATAATGACCTTTAGTTTCCCCTTAGCTTTTAACCATGTGTTGGGTTATTGGCTTATCACAGATGGTTGACGAAACAAAATTAATTATTCAACTCACAAATCCATTGGTGGTGTGTTTGGTCAGCAGTGTGTGTGTTTTTGATATTCTGTTGCATTATTCATAATATCTTAATTGTGGGGCTTTCATTTCAGTAATTATTCTGCTGTAGTGTTTTGTTGTCTGCCCGTATATAGCACATCATACCCTAATCTCCGGTAGGATTGCTTGGCGTTCTGATTCGAGAGCAGTGCTTTAGATTGGTAGTACAGCCATCCACCATGGTAATGGGCACACATCCTTGGGTTTGCAAACGCCTATAGTCCTTGTAGGAATCGATGACCCTCGTAATGCTACCGCACTTCAGTTTGATTTGTTGTGTTTACGATAGGCTTGTCTTTGTACTCAGGTAGCAGCGCTGAAAACTATGGCTATCCAAGGTGGGCCTACATACAACCTGCCCCAGCAACCTTGGGCACAGCCAGGTAAGATTTATCTCAGGAACTGCCAATGGAGACATGATTGATTTAAGCCTCTACAAATGTGCTAGGAGGTATTCCTGTGCTTTTTCTTGTTTTTTCTTCTTTCCCATGTGCCTCTGTTCTGCTTTTAGCAAAGATCAACGATTTAGTGATGGCTACCTACCGGGTGATGAAGAACAAGCTGCCAAGCACATTGCAGAGCATGTCCTTGTATTTGGCTAACAGAGACACTGAATTCATCCTATTCAAGCCTGTCCGGGTAGGTAGCACAAGGAGGATGGCTGAGTGCAGAGGGTTCCAAACTGTTTCAGTGTTAAAATGTTCCAGTAATCCAGATGTAATATATTTAGTCAAAATGCTGGCCATGCACGTTTAACACAACACAATTATTTGTGTTGTTGTGTTATTTAAAGGAGGGGTATGCCAATCTCCCTTTCCAGTTATTATTGAAGCTTTACATAATGCGCATTGAAGTGCCAATCTAAGTAACGCGTATTATAAAAAGGATGGGGTATATTGTGGTTGACATGGAAACAAGAGAGTGAAAGGCCTATGGACACATGGAAATGTAGCAGTCAATTCTTGGCAGCCGTCAGCTAACAGGATGCCTCTTCCACAGAATAACATCCAGCAGGTGTTCCAGAGGCTGCACGCTCTGCTTCAGGAGGAGTACAGCGGCGAAGACCTCCAAATCATCGCGTGTCCATCTATGGAGCAGGTGAGCTGCGGTGTGCACAACGTTAACACGCGCAGAGCTGCAGTGTTTGGGCGCACGGTCGAAAGGCACTAAACGCACTGGACCCATCTGTTTATGCCCCCCCCCTCTCTAGATCAACCTACTGCTGTCGGTCAATAAGTAATCTCCAGCGTTGCGGTGTGGAGAGGCCGGGGAAGGCAGGCTGGCAGGCTGGGAAGCAGACCGCGTGACTCCAAGCTCTGTGCAGATGAGCAGAGGACGGTGGCTGGCCGACTGAGCCGCGCCGGGGCTAACACGTACACGAGGCCAAAGATTCCCCAGCGGTGGCTTGCGTAGCCGCACGCATGTGTGAAGTGCCAGATCTACGCCGCGAGTGTCCATAGAAAATGAAGGGATATTTCTGCCGGGATATGGAGTTTGATCAACTTATTTGACTTTGTTTGAATACAGCTGCCTATTGCTTTTTTATGTAAAAGAAACCCACTTGGACGAGGCTTTGGTTTTATATTGTAATTGCATTTCTCTTAACACCGTAACAATATTCAGAGTATGGAGAGTGTGCACATTGAGGGAAGCTGAGGGCGCTAGCATGGCGAATCACGCTGCAGGGCGCTCCAGCTAGGCTAATAGCAACGCTAAGGCTTGTTCATCAGACAGGTAGCTAATGGGCAATAAGAGCCTAGCACTCGGATGCCCAGCTCCCCTTAATGGATTAGGAAGGATGAAAAGAAAACATGCTGCACAACACGGAACTCTATTTTAAGCCGTTTTTTCTGTATATTACAACCAATTCCTAGGAATGCCTTATAACAGGGTTCTCAGGTTTACAATGTTTTATTTTCCCCTTGGAGTAAGATCATGAACTTTCTAACTGTTCCTAATTCTTCCATGTAGTCGTGTGGGATGTTGCATATATGTAAAAAAGACAATGGCGTTTTATGTTTTATGTCTCAACAAGCAAATGATTACACCTACAGCACTTTTTCCTTTTTTTTCTGTGGATAATGGGGAATTGCATATGTTTTTCTTGGTGTATATGTACAATGATGTGTACAGTTAAACTATTTATGAACGTTATGGTATATAAAAGAAGAGGAAAAATGTGAAAGGATTTTAGGTCTCATCCTTGTGCTTTTCTGCAAATGTTACTTTACACATTTGTAATGCTGCAAGTTGGTTTATACACAGATTCAAGGGCATACTCTATTGAACAGAATGGGGTGGGGCAGAGGCATAGACAGAATGAGTTACGCCATCTCCTCTAATTGACCGTTTTTTCACAGCAATGGCGGATCGTGGAGCCTCAAAATAGTTAGCCTAAATACTACCCAATAAAGTTTATTTTAAATGTAAATTGGTGCATTTATTGACTACAAATTACCAAAAAATGCAGTTATATATCTATATATTTTTTCTAATTGCACACCAAGCACTTCCTGGTAAGTATTTTTGCCTTTCCATGAACCATGTGACCATTGACAATTTCGATCTTCTGTTGGCGTAACTGTTCTTTCCATGGCTCTGGGGTAGGGGTCCTTTGCATGCTGCTCCTTGACAGTCTCTGTCTCCATCTGCGAGGTGGGTCTTTCTTGCATGGGTGATGACTTGTGAGGGGATGGATGTTCTGGAGTATGGGCGTTGATCTGTATGCTTCAGCTGTAGACGCAACAGGACCGTGCCACCAGCTTGCAAAATACTGTTTTCCAAAGGCAGAAACAACTAATACTAGACATACAAACTAGCAGTGTGTTGAAAATGCAACAATCCTGTTTCAGGAATGGAGATTAAATGATCAGTCGTCCAACATTCACTTGAGAGTTTACCTCAAATAGGGCGGCTATCATTTAGTAAACAATAGGCTGTCATGAATATTATGCATGACCATGTTGTAGGTTATGAGCACCTTCCACTGATGTCTTCAGTTCTTTTTCTGTTTGGAAGCTTTATTTTAATTTAAGTCCATCTATTTTTTGCTTAAAACTGCATCATACGTTGACATAAGGATGATGCATCTAGTTTTAAGGAAACTGGTTTAAAAAGCAGCATATAGCATCACAAAAGCAGGTAGAAAACATACAGTATGCAGGAACCTGTAAATCATATTGGGAAGTCTTTTGACAATAGCATATGCTGTATAGTCTACCAACAATAGGGCCTATAATAATAAGCATATATAATAGTATTTTCTCATACAATCTAGGCAAAGTGATGTATTCCAAACTAAATAATGATGCAAATACAAAAATGCTTTTGTAAAAAAAGATAAACTACATGGCTGTAAACAGTCACTATGGCATCAGTTCATGACCGCTACAGCTGTCTCACTTGTATCATATATATTTTTAATACGCTTGGTGTATTTTTCCTTCGTTTTCTTTCTGGGTCACTGCATCTTGCCAATGAGACTAGTGGGGTTTGACTTTCTAAGATATGCACACCACTAAGACACACAGGTCTGCATTTGGCCATGCAAGCAGAGAGTACATCTCTAAGCTCTTCATTTGAAGGTATGCCCCCAGAGTGTCTGAGCCCTGCCTCTAGTGGCTTCCTGGACAAATGAGCTGGACCCAAACAAAATGAACGCATTGCTTATTTCACAATGAGCGTACAAACATACATCATAAACATGTTATACATGTTATTATGTACCAAAAGCACAGCACACTTGTATTTATAGCTGCAGGTATTTCCAATACATGCCTACTACAAAAGGGAAAGTAGCTCACATGATGTACAATCTCAATAGAATTCATCAGTGCCCACAATGAAGTGTACACGGTCTTGATGGTATGCAAAGATGAGACACATGGATTGCTGGGTTTGGATTCACGTGGGTGCAGAGCAGAAATAAGCACTGTGGAGAAGAGGGCATGGGGCTAAATAGCCAGCTGTGCCTTCTCTCAGCGCTTGTTTATTTGGTTGTGAAATATATGCATTCTGATTATTTCCACCGAAGTCACAAATACCAGTTTCATTCCATTGGGATTTCATCATGTAGGCTGGCCTTTATTTGTCTCTAAGTCCCACGTCCTTGTCCTCCAAGATTATAGGTAAGGTCAGGGGATATGATGGCTACATTCCCGGAACAGCTTGGTTTTAAGTACCATATTCAAAACCCTTTATCTTTGGGAACCAAATTGTCCAATGGCGATACAAGGGGATACAAAACATTCCTGTTACATTTGGTTACATCAGGAGACATCATTTGACAAAAATGTTGATCTAATACAAACAACAATCTAAACACATTAGCATATATTGTTGTCAATTAAATTAAATCCAGATGCTAAAATTAAGATCATTTAGTTTCTGTGTACTATACTAATTAATGCATTATTATTAATATGCATTATGTCAAGTCATCTCATTACACAGGAAATGCATATGGCCCATAACAGAAATAGTACCCACATATAATATACAGTATATTGGTAGGCTATCTCTGAAAACCATTTGATCTGAGTGAAAAGGACTCTCATATTTGGACTCTGATGAAGACTTTTCAGCAATATGACTGAACAGGCTAAAAGGCAAAAACATTCCTTTATTGGCATTTTAGCTGTGAGAAGCCTCAAACCCTGCAAGTTCAAAATTTTGTTGAACCCATCTAGTATTACATGCTGCCCATCATAGTTCTATAAAAGAAGGATTCCATTGAATGATGCGTTGCCTTCTGTAAAATAATTGATTGGACAATGTAGTCAATACTTAAGTGACATCTGATGAAAATTAAATAAGAAATTATTTGTCAGGCCACAGTAACATAATTAATTGTGTGATACACAAATAGTGTCAAGCATTGAGTTGATGAAATGTTGGAGAAAGTTTTAATTAAAATGTTTGATATTATAGTACTATTTACATTAACCTCAATTACTTACTGAAAAGTTTCTCCTTTATGGCATGTTAAAATTACAACCGCCAATCGTCAATAGCAAGGAGTCTTTTTAAAGTGTACGCATGAATAGGAGGCTTTTCAAATATCAGCAAAATGGACAGGCCACATCACTTACACTCACTCAACACTCATCTGCCTGTCTCTGCCTGTAAGGGCTCACAACAACCTCTCTGTCCCACTTTTTTTTCACCTTGCTCTAAGCTAATACGTTGAATAGCCTGAATTAGAAAATGCTAGCAGTATTATTATTGATCATTGCCAAAACTGTGTCCCTTACCTGCATAGACTTGTTCATGGAGAACACATGATACACACACATGGATAATTACTGTATATTGAATTTGTTTTCAAATGTATTTTTTGGTAGAGAATTAACTTAGCTTCATCCAAGGTCAGTTATATTTTACAATGCAGTAGCTCACAGCGCAAGCTTTACTAAGCTGCCTGCAGCAATCTCATTGAACAATATGTGTTTCACATTTTGTCTCAGCCCCTGGAACCCACAGTGCTACAAAAACCATATCCACAATTTCCTTCCCTCCACTGACAGTATAACTACCAATAAAAATACAAGAAAAGGCAATCACTGTTATTTTCAGGCAGCACAAGCAGTAAAGAGGAATAAGTTCACATCGAAGGTACACCATTTGTAAGGAGTTGTTTTTCTGGTACAAAATGAGAGGAGCTGAACCCACGTGAAGCATATAGCCTTTGTATGCCACGGTCTCTTTTAGACGGTTTCTCCATCCATTTGTTTAACTAAGAGAAAGAAAAGGTTCTGTACATTATATGAGTTATAAACTGCCTCTGCAGCCTAACACAATATCGCAGCAGGACATCTCCTGAGGATTCAAGGCCGCTGAGTGTACCCACCACGTCTGAGACTTCACTTTCCCTCTGAACTGTCACATAATTACGTATTTCACAGATGTTCAGTGAATCATTGGAAGACAGTTGGAAAAAAGGTTACCCTAACCCCCAATAGTGTCTGACATCAAGTTGCTGACAGATGAATGAGTGGATCTGCCCCACCTATTGTAGGTAAGGCTCAGCCTGCTCGCCATTGGATACTTCCATCCAACATACAGTACATTATATTTTTCAGTTGTTGGTGTTGTTTTTTTTTCACCTGCTTCACAAGCAGTGGGCAACAAGATTTTAACACGTTATGTTAAGGTTTTAAATAGTTTAACTTTGGACACAGATATTTTTTAACATAAAAAAAACATAATTCAACACAAATGACATTCAAATGAATAAAGTCCTTTTACTGTATAATACGTGTGCTGTCTGGCTTGTCCTGTGTGTGTATGTGGTCTGATGTGCACCTTTATGAGAGTAAATTTTGGACTCTCTTTACACATTGCTCTGCCTCCCCATGACCAAATATTACACACTAACCCTTTAAACACAGCGGTTTAGAAGTTCATATAGTCTTTCAAAGTCTAGGTTTTCTATGGGTTTGACATAGTTACAAGTTCCAACACTGTCAAGGTCATTTATCACTGGCAGAGCATATACTGTATTTCTGTATTCAAAGCAAAGTTGACAAGTGCAATATTTACATCTGCATCTTTCTTCTGCTCCTGGAGTCTCTGTAGGTTCTGGTGAGACTGAGGTGGGAAAATGTCACCTTCAGTGAAACTCTCTAAGGATGCAAAAGCTGCACATCTGTCGTTTGACGAGAACTCGCTCATTTTGAAAATGTGACAAAGAGCAAGCCCTCCGGAGGGGTGTACTGAGACTGAGGACCAGACACAAGATAACGCTGAACTTCTATTTGTATTATAAGTGGGTTCTTTATCATTCTTTGGTAAGTCACACAAGATGTATTCAGCTTGCCTTCACAGACATGAATCATGCACTACAACAGAAACTTTACTGGTGTAATAATTTGTTCAGATGGGCTGACTAGGAAGGGATGCTATCAACATAACCACATTTAATGGTCTTGCTAGATCTTACTTACCTGTGTAACATACTGTAAGGCGATAAAGACAATAAACCCCTTCTACGCCATACAGTAAATAGGGTGATGCGGGAATGGGAGTACCTGCAGTGACTAACTTTGGCTATGACACCTTGCTCTATAAAGCCTCCCTGTTCAACTCCTTCAGCAATAGCATTTACAGCAGTGGTGAACATACAGTTCCCTGGCATGTTAAACATATTTTGAGGAGGTTACCAGGAAGCATAGCCTATAAAAGCACACTACAGCTTAAGGTAAGCAGGCATTTTAAGCAATACACATGGTTGCCTCGTGTGATCAATAACTACTAGACACTCCACAAGGACTGTGCTATTTTCATTTTTCATTTTCAGACAACCGTGAGAGAGGAAAGTATTCAAGGGCTTGGACGAAAAACATCAACAATGTGGATTGTAGCTATTGCTTTTTGTCTGCAAGTGCAAGTTATTATTGGAGTCAATGCAGAGACCACTGTTAAGCAATTCCCTGTAGCTGAACTCCAGGGAACAGTGTCCCCCGGTCGCATGACTCTGGACAAACACAAAACCAACAGCTCCCAATCTTTTTCTGAAGCAGCAGAGCCAAAAACACCTCTCCCACCCATGTGCTTAGGATCCACGGGGATCAAGGACACATTCAAACATGTCAACATAGCGGTGTCTGTCCTTGTCTTCCTCATTGGAATCGTGGGGAATTCAGCGTTGTTGAAAATCATACACGCTAACAAAAGCATGAGAAGTGGACCTAACATTCTCATTGCAAGTCTTGCTTTGGGGGATCTGCTACACATTGTGACAGACATTCCAATCAACGCATACAGGGTGTGTTGATTGCCACAATGCATAACATTAATGAGAAAATTATATGGAATGCAATACTTTTTGTGTGTTTTATTATTCCGTTATATTTTATTCTGTTCAATCTAATTTGTGTGCTTCTTGATTTTGCTCTCTCTCTGTCTTAACGTTGCAGCTCATGGCAGAAGATTGGCCGTTTGGTTGGGTGTTGTGCAAGCTTGTGCCCTTCATGCAGAAAACCACTGTTGGAATTACTGTGTTAAGTTTATGTGCCCTGAGCGTTGACAGGTAAGGTAACGTCAGGGAATGTCTTTTATTCACTGGCCTATAAGCAATATTGTCCTGTGTCACAAAGCTAATGGCTTCGGTTGGTTGTTATCTATATTCTTCATCAAGCACATAGATTTGATTCCTATCAGCCTTCAAAACGTCCTTTCATTCAGGGAGGTTTCATTGTCTGGGCAAAGACCCCCAAGCCATACCATTTCCCAATTGATTTTCTAGATATCGTGTTGTTGTGTCCTGGAATCGAATCAAGGGCATTGGAGTTTCAATGTGGACAGCAATAGAAATCACTTTGATATGGGTTATTTCCGCAATGCTGGCTATTCCTGAAGCAGTTGGCTTTGATATGATAACTATGGACTACAAAGGGAGTCATCTGCGAATATGCCTTCTTCATCCAATGCAAACAACACAATTCATGCAGGTAATATAATCGTCCATACACAATGCAGCAAAGAACACACACACGCACACACATACAGTACATACACACATGTATGACTCATATTACATTAGATTGTATTTTGAAATCAAATTAAAAAATGCGATATGCTATACAACTATAAATATATGCATGCCATTTCTTAACAGCATTTACTTTTCCACTAGATCTTGTCAGGACTGTCATTATGAACCGCCCCATATGGGCTATGATGAAAAGTTATGTCATAAGGATAACAAAGTGAACACGGCCCTCTCTCTGCTGTATTCATTCTACAGCTTTACAAGGCAGTAAAAGACTGGTGGCTCTTTGGGTTCTACTTCTGCATGCCGCTGGCATGCACGGCTGTGTTCTACACACTCATGACCCGCAAGATGTTGAGGAGATCTGAGAATGCGTTGAGCGACCACACCAAACAGGTTCATGTTTAATATGTACTCTGCTTGACTTAATGTAGTGCGACCAGCAAAGACATGTGGCTCATTTCTTGTGAGCTTCCACCCACCGCCACTGATACTATGGTCAACTCATACATATTTAACTAAATTAACACCACTAATCAGGCTTTTAGCCTAGCATAACATAACAGCATAAATATATTATGATCAGCCACTGAAAATGCATGAACATTATATTAAAGGCAACCCAGCTAATTCTGATTATAATAGAAACAATATACTAGAAACACTGTAATTGAACATATTGTTTCCAAGTATTGAAACTTATTTTTTACGACCCCTTCTAAAATCTCCAGGAATGTGTCTCATATCCCTCAGTTTGAGAACGACTGAATGTCATGATTGAGGTTCAACTTTAACATTTGTATCTCTTATTATTCCCACAGAGACGTGAAGTAGCAAAAAATGTCTTCTGCCTGGTGTTAGTGTTTGCTGTGTGCTGGCTGCCTCTGTATGTGAGCAGAATCCTGAAGTTAACCATATATGATGAGAGAGATCCAAAAAGGTGCCAGCTACTTAGGTAACAATATAAACTCTTAAGGTATTGTTAAGTTTCAGTTTAATATCCCCTGCCCACATAATGTAAATATGCCCGTTTTTTAGTATGTTTCTTGTCCTGGACTACGTCGGTATTAACATGGCATCGCTCAACTCGTGCATCAACCCCATTGCATTGTATACTGTCAGCAAAAGATTTAAAATGGGTTTCAAGGTAAGCAATTCCACTTGAATATGTGTATTTTCTCTATTTCTTTCTTTTAAAAAGTAAAGTGTTGGATTTACGTGCTGGAAAAATGATTTATGTATTGTTTCTTAGTATCTTATCATCATTATTATTATTTATTATGTAACATTCCTTTTAGGATTGCCATTTTTGATTCTTTGATTCTAGTGAAATCATAGTGTGGCTTTAAACAAAGACAAGAGATGACATAACCAGACAGTATCTAACACATAGACCATTAGTGAGTCAGAGTGAAACCACAGACAATGCTTCAAGGGCTCAGAGCATTAGATAGCCGAGCCTATGCTCCACTTTGATTTATCTATGATTCGATTAAGTAGATGGAGCTAAATAAACAGAAGCCATTTTCTCCAGCAGGAAGAGGGTGCATTTGCGTGTGCGTGCGTGTGTGTGTGTGTGTGTGTGTGTGTTTTGTGTGACCAAATGTCTCTATGTGTGGTCCTTTAGGCGTGCCTGTGCAGTGGGTGCCTACCTCTTCAAGCTGTTGATGAGGCACAGTCTGTTTTGAAGTCCAAAATGCAGGAACAAGCCTCAGAGCAAAGTAACATCAAAGCTCAAAAGCGCACGTCTTCAACACCTCCACCTGAGCACGGGGCGCCTAACTAGCCAAACAGCTGTGGACTGAACTGTTGAAATAATAATAGGAGCCGTGCTAAAGCACTCACTAGAAAGAGGCTGAAAAACACAGGTCTGCACACGCTGATGAGACCACATCTTGGGGTAAATATTGGTGACCTCATCCTTTTTGATGTCCAGTTAAATCATCTTTAGACTTTCTGAGGAATCTTTAAATCTGGCAAGGTAGGTCTTGTCTGTCATCCTTATAACACTATTGATCCTTTTGACAACCAAGAGGAAATAAGTAATTAATGGCAAACTATTTCATGGGGACTTTAATTACTAAGTAAATTGCCCCATGCCACATTTTTTATGTCATATTTTTCTCCATGGCCTCTACAGTATGTTGTTAAAGCACTGAATTAAAAGTACTGGAATGGTAAAACTACAGTGTTTGCAATGATTCAACTGTGGTCATCAATTAGGGAATACTTTTCTGTTATTGTTTCTACGTTGTTTTCAGTTGTGTTGCCATAGCTACCCTAACAAAGATATGCTACTACTGTCCAAAGCTACACCATAACTTGCTGGATTGTGTCACCAGCCTTGTTAATGATACAGAATTCTGTGTGTGAATAACAGGTAGGCCTGTCTATTGTAGTGTTGTCATCAGGCGAACATCTGCTTTGGCACGAGGAGCCTACAGAAGCAGACTGCACTGACTTCTTGCCTCCAGGGCTTTGACTAAGTCCCAAACATTACATCAGATTCTACCTGCTACCTATCCCGTATCATGCAGTATCGCACTTCTCCACTCACCATTTTGGGCTCAGTGTTAACCTGGCACACATCAATTCAAATCTCATCACGGTTTACCATCTGGTCTGCGGATATATTATTGTGATTCTGTCTGAGGATTGTGAAGCGCTTCTGCGTGCCACAGGATATCAAGCATATGGAGCATTATAACGTTTTTATGTGGCATGGCATATTATCCGAAGATTAATGTGTAGTTTCTTTTTCTTTTCTTTTTGACTTAATTTTCCAGCGTTTTCTTTGTATTTCTGAAATATTCTGTGTCACAAGTATATTGCCATCATCACCACAGAGTGACTGATTGATGGCCGCCTATTTTTAAATGCATTGTTAAATGTGTAATGCATTGAGACACTTTCAAAAAAGACCTGCGAGTGGGGAAGAAGCAAAATGAAGATGACAGATTGAGGTCAGGGAGGAGTGTGGTGGGATATGTGTGTGTGTGTGTGTGTGTGTGTGTGTGGGGGGGGGGGGGGGGGGGGGGGTGGAGAGGAGG
>JAODTR010003047.1:0-34844 GCA_025399935.1 Amblyopsis rosae
GAAGTATGTGTGTGCATGCTGTGTGGTGAATATGATAATTTTCTGGATTTTGGATAATCCACCAGTGACAGAAACATTCCAGACTAGCACTAGATACATGCTTATCTAGTTTTAGCTGAACAAAGAAATGCTAGCAACGTAAATGTACACACGATTGGCCCTCTACTGGTAATTAGGTGAACTTCAAGTATTATGCAAAAGTGAGTCTGAATCAACAAAATGGATGATCTTATATAACATGCTGAGGAAACATTTTTACTATGACAGTTCTGTCACAATTATTACATCAAAGGAAGATTACTTAGTTGAGCGCATCTTTAAATCTACATTTATACAAACATGCAGTTCTACCAGTTAACAGCCTAAAATAGGCTACTTAGGGAATCACTTTAATATCGTAAAAATAGCCTACATTGAAAAATAAAATAGAATTGCAATTTTTTTTTATTGCGTTGAAGAAACAGTTATATTTTATGCCTTAGCAGTTCAGGACAATGTTCTAGGCTGTTCTATAAATGGCTCCTCCCAGTATACCCTCCCCCACCCGTTTCCTGTGTCTGCACAGTTCTATAAGGTTTTATGTCCTTGGATTATCTTCGATGTTCTCCAGAGGCTGTGAACTAGATGATAAAACTCTGCATGTCAGCTGGAATTAAATGTCACTATTGGTGCAATGAGACCACATTTATTTAATAAAGTTAATATACCGGCCAGATCTGAGAGGTTGGTAGCAGTAGTCTAGGAGGTCTGTGTGTGTGTGTTTGGAAGTTTGGTTTTTCCTATCTAATTTTCACCACTGGATTTTACACATTGACCGAACCATGATACTAACTGCACTAACAGTATTATCTGATATTAGAAGAACAAAGATACAATGCTACATTTCCACAATTCTCCCTCTACTGGCAGCAAGGTGAACTGCACACTTCATATACAAGAATGAGTCAACAAAATGGCTGAATGAATGTTTAAAGGGAATGTTAGATCTAGGCCTAAACTGCATAGGCATAGGAGAACTGCACAATCTCATAGTAGCCTATACACTATAGGATAGGCTACACTATTTTCTCTGTTCTCTGGGTTGGAACTTAACCCCAAAGGTTAGGTTATGATATGTCTAATAGGCAGTCAATTAAATAATATTTGAAAACATTTCCCCTGGTTGGCAATAGTCTAAATATGAACTTTAACGGTCTTTTCACGACAGTTTCAGGACAACGCTTCAGATTATTCCTATTGACTCCTCCTACCAAGGGTTCCCCTCCCCCCCGCTAGCATTTATCATAGCGCCAAATAACACTCCTCCCCTTCTATGCAAAGTTTCTGCCCCCTGTCGGTCTTTGTTTCTTCGTACGATCGTAACGTAGACTATGTGGAGGTGTTTCAGAGTCACGCCATTTACCCAGGCAAAGGCTCTTGTGCCCTATGTGCCTAGTGAGACCATAAATTCAGCAACCTGATCACCCTTTCTGTAATACTTACCTTGTCGATTTATCTAAACACTTCACCGCAACGTAACGATCACGACAAAGTAACTAAAAGGGAGATTCTACGTTTTTTTCCGGGCTTTTCGTCTAACTCCTGATCTACACGCACCGATCTCCGGGCTCTTACCGTAGCGTCCACCAGCCCCCACCGCTGGCTGACGTCTGTCTGTTGAGCACGAAAAAAAGAGGAGGAGTCTGTGAACTGTAGGAGCACGGCCGAACAGCCGAACAGTCTGTGCCGTGCATTGTACGGCAACGAGGGTTTTGTTTTGGTGCAGATCAATGGTCTCTCCGCTATAAATGAAAGTACAATTTGTCAATAGTGATTGTCCGTGACGGGATATTGCTGCGCCAACTTTGTACAGTAGACTCCTGGGCCCGTGCCAGAGCGGGAAGTAACAGTATTGTACAGCCACGGGAATAAGCGGGAACCGTGCCGGGATTCGAAGAGGTGAGTTTCATGAATGTGGCCTGAATGGTAACCTTATCGTTGCAATTGATATAGCATGTTTTATGAAAGTAACCACTGTATTATCTAGGTATGTTAGATGTATGGTTCCCAGGTTGAGTAGGTTAGATACCTTGTCTGGTTTGATATGTAGAGCGACACCTACAGGTAAGCCTAAAGTGGCAACCCTGAAAAGGGAGGGGCTTGTGAAATAGCTTGCATTAGCTTGCTGCTAGCATAAAAGTAATTAAGTAATTAATCAAGATATACTAATTTGTTTAATTCAGTCAGCTAACTGATCTAAATATACATTATTATGTATAAAATACACCAGCCATGAACCTTATCATGGCTGGTGTAATTCATTTTGTCATGTTGCCTTTCAACTCTGGAATTCACTTCCCTAGCCTACTAGGCTACATCCTGCATTGTGAAGCCATTGCAGATTCCAAATTGCTCTAAAAACCAATTTAGGTTGGCATGTTCATTGTGACGTGGATACTTGATATTATATGATTATAAACTGTGATTTAGTGTTTTGTGAAAATAATTTTGTACATTTGGAAAGTGACCTTGGGTGTCATTTTTAAAATGAAATTATTTAATAACTCCACAGAAGAACAAACGGTGGTTTGCATGTAAATGTAATCATTCTCACCATAAATAAGCAAATTTTGTGCTATGGCAGAGCATTTTTGTTATTTAAGACAGATGTTAAAAGTTTGTCTCAATCACCAAAACATTTCATTGCATTAAAGGCTATATTGTATTTGTTTTAAAAATGTTTAAAGGGATTATTTAAAGTTGAAGATTGAACTTGCTCAATGCAGTGCTTTGTAACTCCTTCTCCACCCCTCCCTGCATTGGTACAGTCCTAGTTGTTTTCCACAACACACGTTTAAAATGTAGGTGTGGCCTAACATCCATGTTGAGCCATTCTTTTTTCTGCCATCTGCTTTAAAGGGCCTATTGCATTCGGCAATTGAAGAACCCCCCTTTTCTATGTATTTTCCCTTTTCCTGTATCCTTAACATCTCACACATAGCCTATATTTTATAAACATAACTGTGATAAAAAAAGTATTATAGGGCTACATATAATATTATTTGCAAGGGGTATCTGTAACTTTGGTCATATTAAATAAGTAAATATAGTAAATCTGAGCCTAGAAACAGTGTGGTAAAATGGTACAGCTAAGTATGCAGTTACCCATCCCCCATTTATTTCGCTCTCAACTCACGTGGTGCTCTGGCATCAATGCAGAGCCCTGGCTGAAATGAGGCAGTCTAGAACAGTCCGAATTATTTCTCTTGTAATTACATGATTATAAGGCTCAGTTGGCCTCTAAAATACACATACTTCAGGTGGTTCTGAAGAGAGTGGCGAGTGGAATGCATTACTTTGTTACAAGGAACAGACCCAGGTGTCCATTGTACGACAGCTGAGACCTACATTTAGTTAATGGTTAGGAAAAATTTTTTTTTTTATTGGGCACAGGTACAGGATGACAACATAGTTTTATGAATGTTGCTTAAATGATGAAAAAAAAAAAAAGGTTTTACACCTTAATTCAGTTATTCAAACAAGTGGAGGGTTAAAAGCATAGTAAGCGATTATAAGCTAACAGCAACACGTTTTGTCAAAATCACCAAATATAACCTTTACTGTTATCTGTTATCTGTGTGTGCTGTATGGTACTTCTACACAGCATTAACTCCGTAAATAGGAACACAAACAAAGTGGTGCAGAGCTCACACAATTATATCTTGGCCTTTGCAATGTGTTTTCAATGTGTGGGGTGGCGATTCTGAGGCAGCACCTTATGGCACTGAAAGGAGGGGTGTTTTGTTCAAATTCAAATATTTATCCAGAATTACTTACCATACATTTAAGCATGGATTTTCAGACTCGAGATGCACAGAACTAGACTCATCGGTAATGAGTTGTGAAGAATGAGGCTTTAAAGAATTTGTGGTGGGGAAAACTGCATTTTCATTTGCCTTTTTATTTTATAAATAGAGGTGCATTGATTGGCCGGTGACCGGAATCGGCCTGTTTTCAACATGACTGGTAATTTGCCGGTCTGTCTAAATATTTGTATGGATGTGGGCAACAAAACTAAACATCTCTGCATCTAGAGTGTAGAGCCGTGAAATAAATTGTGAAAGCACAATGAAAATTCTTATCGTCCAAAATCGGAACCTGTTAGGCTTTAAAATGTTTTTATTATGAACATTCTAATGCAGCTCCCAGAAAATCTCATTATGACTTAACGTGTTTGGCCCAGCGTTTCCATTTAGAAAAAATTGGTGCCGGTGTTCTGACATTCTATCCTACACATGAAATTGTCCCACTTCGTCATACTACACATGTGTACATTAATATTGCGTCATTGCCCATAATATTGTCCTACTCAGATCTACCGTGTTTAGATTTCTTGCTAGTAGACTACTGTTATTGCACGTTTTGACTAATTGACAGGGATTCTCTTTAGTTTTACTTGCATAATTTAATTCGGTAAATGTTATCTTAAATAAATTGTCATTCGACATTTGTATTTTCTTATGATTATTTAACAAAAATGTTAACCTTTCACAATATTTACAAGAAATAGATTGTTTACAAAGTGCCAAAAAATGTATGTTTTTAATTTATAAAATGTATTATGCCAACTTTTTCAGAAAAAGCTTTTTTCACTAACACTTTAAGTTAGCCTGTTGCAGATTAGTAGCGTACCCTTTATTTTGCCTGGTAGCACATTTTTGTCCCTTCAAATCTTTTCCTCAATTTCAGCCTGGTAGCACAAGTCGTCAAACTATCCTATAATTATAGTATATATTCAGGTTAGTGCTATGGTAGGACAATCTGACAAGGTAGGACATATACACAGTCTATAACTATGCCTTTTCCGTCCATTAGCACTATGTCACATAAGCAACTCTGTGCTGAACGTCTGATACACCCCTGTAAGTTCAACACAGGACTCTCGAACCTTCGGGAAATAATGTCGATTTCCATTGGTACAAGTATGTATGTGTAATTTCCGGTGCGACGCTAGTGCACTGCTTTATTTACTAATTGAAAATTAAACAATTATTTTAAGGAGTAACTGAAGCCTTCACATTTTCCAGATTTACAATACCTGAAAACAGTCAGAGTCCTGTTCTTTAGTTTTCCAACAAATTCCTCGTTGTAAGTTTAACATCTGACTTGGCCACAAGTAGTTGGTCATCGTGTATGTCAATCAAAATACAATGCTTGCCAAGTAGGTGGGTAATGACACAGTTAGCCAAAGGCTAACTCTGCGAGACTATTTGCTCCCCTACCTGGTTTTTGGTTAATGTCATAGTCCTACTTGGTTTCATATAATATTTCATGGCTTGCTTGTTTATCTATCCGGATCTCCTTCACTCGTTACTGTTTGTTGTTTTGGTGCACGTGGCCACACACTTTCTCAGAGTATATTAAACATAATAGCCTATGCTGATTGTTGTTTAGTCGTAGAAAAATATGTGGAAATGTAATTGTAGCCTATTAAATACAATTCAAATTGTGCTCGGAGGGAATTGTTATCATCGGACATTTTGACCAGAGACATTTGCCTTATTTTTACTGTCAGTCTGGCAATTACCGGATAACGGAAAAACCATCAGACAGATGGCCTTAGTTAGATTCAAAGACCTGCAGACCGATTATCAAAAGTTTGCTACACAGCATAATTGAAAAATTGGAAGTAAACGTTGCGCCAACTCAGCTTGTCGCCAAGTCAACATTCACACAGAAGACACAGGAGAGAAACAAAGCGACCACATGATATTCATTTTCAATTAGAGTTGGCGATTGTTGGAGATACAAGAGACGTGGCTGTTCCAAAGCCCACTAGGTGGGTTAGAATCAAGGTCTAGTTTACTCAAATACTGAGCAACGCAACAACTACCAATTCAAGGGGAGTGAAGACCGCATGAAACGCATTTCTGAAACCAAAGTCATTCCACAAGCCAGGAACCCCATAATCAATAAGGGGGTTTCTCCATCTTTTGTCATCCATGTGAACATCACATGTAATCACTAATGTTTCTTTTTTTTTGCTTGCTGGTATTCTTGTCAAGCCAGCCAGCTTGAAACACAACAACTTCCAAGCTTTGCAGAATGATTCTTAAGGCAAAGTCAAACTGAAGCTCACAAGATCAGGAGCTAGGAACTAGGATCTAGGAACTAGGGATGTTCCTAGCAACAAATTTCCCTGTCGTTTAAACAAAATTTTAAACTTTGACTAGTCTAAAAATAGCAAAACCGTCCAAATTGATCACAATCAGGTTTAACATTGTCAACGTGTATTTAGGATGTGCGCGATTAGTCGGTTAAACTAGTAAACTGTTAAATGCTGGGACCATCGCTAGTCGGCACCATAAATACTAGTTGGTTAAACGTATTGTTTTATTTTATTATCAGTATTATCAGTCTCTCCTGTCTCAGCCTGCACATGAAACACGCAAAACAATCTGTTGACGTTGCGCGTGGAGTTGGTAGTGCTTAATTTTCAATGCGTTCCTGGTTTCTAGTAGCGAGGGAGTGAGGACAACTCAAGTGTAAAACTTTGATGTTTGACTAGCTCCGCTCACAGAAGAAGACTTGGAGTTTAAATTTGCAGTGTCATACATTATCCAAACTACGTATCCAAACGAAACGGATCAAACAAAGCTGGATTCACAACCTCTACGCTTTTGATTTTACCTTATAGTACAACTACATTTAATGTAGTTAAAAATAAAAAGTTTAATTCCGTTGGGATCCTGATTGTTTGTTCACCTTTTCTTTAAGATAGGCTAAAATAGCTATGGAAGTACGGTAAAATTAGCTAACACTTTTCAGCCAAGCAAATGCAGCATACAGATATAGTCATATAGAATCAATATAAAGTGAGAGTTTAATAACGCTTTCGTTTCGCTGCCTGTAAATAACGGAGCTGTATTGGCACTCTTGTACTGTATGCTACTGTAACTGTTCATACTCTGAAGATGAAGCAGTCATATTCATATTTTCTTAAATGAGAAGGAGGAGAAAAGGAAAGCTAAAACATGATCTCCACTAGGGATATCACAATACCAGCAATGTAGTAGTTGTAGTAGTGAAATTCCACGGTTCTCGATTTCTCATTTCGATACCACGGGGAAAAAAAACGATATACACACACAGTATATACTGTACACAGTTATATGTATGTGTGTGTATATATTAATAAATAAAATAAATAAATAAAAATAACTATTTATGTAGCCAGCTACTATGTTACATGTTATTAAAAGCTAGGTTATCTTAGTATCTCATGCTCTTGTTGAGCGTCGTATGTTGAGCCGTTGCAGTCAAAGATTAAAAAAGTCATTTTTCAGCTCTTTTGAAGCTGGGGGTTTTTCTATGTGCCACGACTTTGAAAGCAAAAATGCAACATGCCTGTATTTTTTTCGCTTCAAGGTTGATTTCGTTTCACTTTCGCCAGGCCATTAAATAGGTAAAACCGATCATAATACGAACCGTATGAGGTGTATTTTCTACTCAGCATAGCTGGAAAGTTCGAAGGCACCATTTGCATAATGGTTTTTGTGAATATTACTCTCTGATCATCCGCCTGAACGCAAAGTAGACTACTTGTTTTTTGACTATTTGAGGCGGAGCTGCAGCCACACGCCCCCTAGGTTGGATCTCCGGTACCTACAAAAACGAGTACCGTCATATTTTCAGAATTTTGGCATCGATTTAGTACCTAAGTATTTGTTCTTGTGATACCCCTAATTTCCTCCCACTGAGACAAACAGCCGTGAGGGCAGCTAAGGGAGAGACCTGCAACCTATACACTAGTAGGCTGACAATGTTATAGCATATACCATAGCTAAAACTGCCACCAACTTCAAGGGCTGTAGTGTTTAAGTACTCGTCTGGAATCTACACAGCAGCTATTTCTTCTGTTCTTCCTGGTCTCAGACTTGAACTACAACTGCTAACTGAGTCACTAGTGTAATGACTCTCAAAACAGAATATTGGCACCACCAGATAAAATCATTTTAGCATATTTGATTTGGAAACCTTTTGAATTTGACAGTTCCTAGTGTCGGACATTAATCTAAAGAACTAAGGAGACTTATCTTGCTTGATATACCTTGTGAGAGAAATTACCTGATACCTGTATCTTAACAGTATCTTATCCGTGGTCCTAATATTGTTCTAATATGGTGACCAATTGGTTACATGTCTCTACCTCTTGCTCAACTAGGCCTACCTCCTGCTGTCCCAGTATTGTAACCCCCTCTCTTATGAGTGAATTGTATGTGTCTTGATTGATTACCCTCTCTGTAGACACCCCTCTCTATATCAGGAGTATAACAGTGCTATCTTTCCTTCATCAACAAGCTTTTACAAATACATTAAAGTTAAGTTAACAAGGACTTCTATAATTTTACACAGCTTGTATTATTTGACCTGACAAAGATCTACCTCGTATTAAAGCCCAGGTAGAAAACAGGTCCACCAGGTGGACTGGTTGGACCTCTTGCTGTTTTTGTTGTGTCTGGTACAACATGTTGTGATTGTCAAATGCAGAACAAGTCTTAAGCATTTCTTGTCTTGATATGAAACTCAGAGTTCGTTGTTTGGACAGGGGCAGCCTGGTCAATGGACAATATTAATTATCCACTTGTCTCTCTACAGGCTGTATGCATATTAAAGTTGACCTTCCACTTGGTTATGAGATATGGGATTTGGCTCGTCCAGTCAGTTAGTTTGAAAGGAGACGTTAACAAAGCGAAACTATTCTCACATGTGATATCAATTTCAATTGATATCGATGATGCGTCAGTTGCTCTCTAAATGGCCCAGAGTCTTTTCCTTATAGGCCGTCAGTGCTTATGAGCGCTTATGAGCACTTATGAGCACTTATGAGCGATGATGAGCGATGATGAGATATTTCTGCCATGGAGATCCACATGGGAAGCTTTGAACACCAAGCAAGGAAGGCAAAGAGATTGAACCAGCTCTTCATCCTGTTTATTGTGGTTGTGATCATGCAGGAGTCACTCATGGTGTTGCATGGAGTGCAAAACCTGGGATATTCTTATTTTACCCTTATTTTACCCGTAGTGTACCATCAGCCAGGTTTATATGGTGACTTTGAAGGCCGTGTTGGTGTTTGTGAAGGGTTTATTAGTTTATCCAATTTAAATACAGTATTCTGTGGGAAAGTTGGCATGGTGAGATTCCATCATGTTTAAGACAAGTAACGCTTAAAGACTCTCGGCCATAGCAGAATACCCCGTTTATGAAATTAGAGACATGGTGAGCTGACATGAGATCTATGGGTCTAACGTAAGACGTAACTAAGACAAACTGCACACATGTAGAGTTTCACTCTCATTGCAAATCAAAATTACTTCAGTACAACACAATCAGGTTTAAATGGTTACAAATATTATTTTGATATATTAATAATCTATGATGTTATTTGTTTTTTTTTTATAAATAATTGTATTTTACAACTATATATCATGTGATTGTGGAAACACACAAAGTGTGACCTCATCACATTTCTTCAGGTGAACATAATTTATTTTCGCATGTTTCAAGCTATAACACATGCGCTATAACTGCAGTTTCAGTATTCATTAATTAAATATAATAAATGTTTGATTCTAATCAGAAATGTAGTGCATACACAGCTAATCCTCCAAATACTGAAGTGAGTAGTACCATACAAGAGACTTGCGCCACATCACTCATGTTATGAAAGAGGCGGAGCTAACTGTATCTACAACAGAGGGCTTGGTTCTCCCTTGATGCAGCAGCAGTGTTAGCCATATTTGGTTGCAGCATTCAGCGTTAATTAATCCATAAGTAAATGGAGAGGAGATGCCAAAATGTCTAGATTATCTTGTGGGGGAAAGCATACAGCCGGTTAAAAACAAGGCCTTTTAAGACGAATTGTGTATAAAATATAACATGTTTAGAGAAAATCATTAAAGCTAGAAAGAAATGGTTAGCTCTGATCTGGTTCTCCTCTAACGGTGGTTATTTTTGACATCCTTATCATAACGTGACTGGTGCAATCATCTCTGGAAAAAATACTTGCCAGAATCTACCATGGTTGGAAAGCAACTCTGCTATTGCACTAGAGGAAACATTTCCTTGAACAGAGACCAGAAAACAATGTAATTTATTATCTTTAGATTAGTTATTACTTATTTTAGAACAGCAGAAATAGTAGTCTTTGCTCTCTTTAGCTTCCTCTGAGAGCACCCCTCTGTTGGAATGGTTTAGCCCTTCCTCTGCTGTAAAGCTCTAGACTGCCAACTAGACTGTGGAATGGGGGATGGGTTTTACATATCTGCCGAACGCTTTGTACTTCAATTTTGACTGCATGCAGCTAGCTAATGTTTTATGCGAGTCAAACTTTAATGCAACACCATTAAACTGATGTTAAGGGCATTATTTTCAGTTTAATCACATTTCTCAGAACAAATATATACATGCACATAATATGAAGGGAATTGGGCTTAATTACATATGCCTACCACTGTCTCTCCAGTAGATGTCTGTTGAGCCAATCAGTGTTAAAGTACTCATAGCCGTATGAACAGCCTTGTGTACAAGTAAAGGATACTCGCTGCGATCGGTTCACGTGGTAACGCTGAGCTCAACCCTCCCCCATTCTCCTCATGTTTCCTTCATGGTTCTTTCCCCACCCATTGCTAGCCCTCAGCCGTTTGAAAAATCATGTGCAGGTCTACAATGTTTGAGAAACAGAGGAAGTGAAGTCTTCGATCTGAATGTGTTGGGTGGAGCCTATATAGATATATTTGTTAATATGTTGTTCTATGTAGTCATCAGTGAAACATATATTCCTTACAGTATGGGGATTTAGAAGAGTATTTTTCTCATATTTTAGGAAGTGAAGGACAGTAGTTTTCCACAAGGAAATGTCTTAGGGGCCATATTTTGGCTCCAACCCCCATCTGCTTTCAATTACATACAGTTGCTACATGCTTACTAGAAAGATAATATTAATGCCTACTTCAGTACTCAATCCTAAACAAAGAACAGACAGTAGGCTAGCTAATCTGGAGTTTGGCCTATTTCTCCAACAAAAAATTCTGGACATTGGTGCAATATGAGCTAATCATTCAGCTTTAGAAAAACATTGGCATTGTTTTATTTAAAATAATAACAATGTTATGCATTGAATGTGTTTGGTTAGAACAATGTAGCTAAAATAAAATTGTTTGACATTTGAGTGAGGCTATCATTTAGCATGTCAGCTCATTCTGGCTGCATTGGGCTGCACACAGCAAGCCAGGTGGCCATTTTGAGGTGCTGCAGTGAATTCACATGCAGACAGTTTACTGCGCAATATTGAGTGGCATAGCGCTCTGCATCTATAGGCTCAACTTTCAATTGTCATTTGATTTAACATCCCCAGAGCAAAGTGCCTATCTAATAAAAGATTTACTGAGCAATAGGTTTTGAAATACTGAAATATTTATAATTTGCATTGTGATGACAGGGAGAACATTATCCTCTATAAATTGTTGAATGCATTAAACCTAGCTCTTTTGAGCAACAGCTAGATATAATAGTTGTGCTAATACATGTATTATACATAGGTGACATGGTTTTACTACTGAAACGGTCAGTACAAATACTTTTAATACAAATTCTCTACTAGTGTTGGTGTTTCTTATATCCCTCGTGGGATAACTTTGACTTGTAAATCTTATGACAGGGAAGCTGAATGGTTAACTTGACACAACAGCATTTGTCAAGAAATATTACCGGAGATATGAATATGGTATTATGGAACAGTTAAAGAAGATGGAACCTGTGCTTCCATGGAATCATCTACTGATATATATCCAATATATATGCGCGTCAAACTGTTTCTGGTAAATCCCACCTGCTCTTTGTCTTGATTGGCTAGGTACTACAAAGCTTGTGGCGGCATAATAACTATTTTGGACCGTGTTTCACAGCACTTTAATTGTGTCTGCAGAATAGAGTATTTGAGTCTGTTATCGGGGGATGGGGCCGTGTGTTAATACTGGAGGGGACTCTACCGTGTCAATGTATACGGTGGTAAGGCTCTGCTTCAAAGATGCACTAGCATATCAGCTGGTGGCCATTTTGAGATTTGCACAGAGGAAGGCATCATTCTTCTAATAGTTTTTTGTTGTTGCCTCGTTAGATACCACAATGAAATGAATTCGGTATCTGAAAGTGTATTACACTGTAAATTTAAGTCGCACTTATGTTTATATTTAAATGTCTCACATTTCTTTATCTTAAATTTGTTTCTTAGATTGAGAATCTCATAGTGAGAATTGAGTTTTATATATATTTTTCTAGTATGTAGAGATCCCTCTGTCAGAATGGTTTAGTCCATGTTTGGCAATAAACCTTCTGGCTTGTGGAGAGGCAGTGGGGACGAATGCTGATGTGTGCAGTAAGTGCTGTATGCTGGGTGCTGTATGAAGCTAGCTAGCACCGTTCTTGTACTAAACCTGTAAATCATTTGGCCAAATTATATTGATTGTTACTAATAACAACAACATAATAACAATTTGGATAGCATATTGTACATTTAGCTTGCAGGTATTAGAGGTATTATTAGGATGCAGACATTTGGGCATTTTTATTTATCATGAATCATACTTGTACCTTTATCTGAGTAATTGGTCAACGTGTTTCAAACTAGCAAAAACCTATCTTAAACATAATTATTTAAGATAGCTGTTTTAAAAATAACTCAGTCCTATTTGTCTGTACTTTATTATGCCCCTATATCTTTTTAATAAATGGTAATTAACACCCCCCTGCCAAAATGGTTTGTTCCATGGGGCCACTGCAGAGGCTGTTTCAGGGTGGGGGAGGGGATATTCTTGGTTGAACACTGTCTCAGGGTGTGTGCACTCTGGCACTGTTGTGCGCAACTAAGTAGGCAGCATAGCTAAATCATGGCTTGCCACTTGAACTCTCCTACTAGCAAACTAAAGGTTTAGGGGTTTACTTGCTATTGTGACTATGCCTACTTATTTATTTACATTTCAAGGACCTATTTTTAACAGAACCCTACAGTTAATCAGATGGTGCAGTCTGATCTTAGCTCCTCCCACCTTTCCATTGTTTCTTCTTCTCTTGGCCTTTAGCCATGTGCTCATTTCATTAGCAAAATGGATTTATTTCTGAGACTTAAATACAAGGGGTCCTTCTTCTACCTGCTTCAATCAAAGGTGAACTTTTCTTTGGAAAAATAGCTATGTTAAAACATTTTGTTGAAGTGAATTAAGTTTAGAGTTCAGTATTGACCTGGCGCAATGGCTGATAGCTTTACAAACATTAGATTTAGGTTGACAATGCTACATTATTATTCTAATAATGATTCAACCAGATACATTTTTTTTTTACTTTTTCTCCTGCATTCAATTAAAGGAGCGTTTTGGGGATAGGATGACTCAGCTACTTTAACTAACTAGAATGTTTGTGACCCTTAATAAAAATTATCCCGATGAAGTGCTGTTGTAACTGAGATTAAGAGAAAGTATTCTTTTCACTGTGAAGCAAAAGTAAAGTGTCAATTATCCAGATATAGGGTTTGCCACTTTTACCGTTTTGAAGTTGGATGGAAAGCTAACTGTACAACTTGTGCTATTTAGATATTGGATTTTGAAGAAGCAGGTAACTAAATAGAAGAACGGAGATGGATGTAGGTAGTGTCAATAATTTGTGCATTTAGCTTTCCTTTATAATAATCCACATTTAATTCCACACCGTTCCGCATGCCCAAATGATTTAGTAAATTCTGTGCATCTTACAATAATATTTTCCTAACATGCATTAGGTACTCTCAATGAAGACAGCAGGTTGTCATTTCAGGCCAAGAGCAAGATGTCACATAATTTTGCATCTTTCTACTTGTCTTAAGGCCCTTTCAGACAGGACGCAACATGCGCTCACTGCCGAATTGAGCGCAGATTTCTCCAGGCCCTTCACACAGAACTCTACTGTGCTGGCCGTGTCTCTAGGCAACCAAGAGGCTACACTACCGGAGTTTGAAGAACAGACTCTAGCTAAAGGTCTTGCTAGACAATGAAAATATATTTTTCTACCGTTATAAGCATACAAAAAAACGAATATTTTCAAGAGATCCGCTGAAAAATACATGCTTGAAAATAAGTGAAAAACGAGGAAACGTTGATATTCTACACGCACAATATAAACTTTTCCAAAATGTTCTCTCCTGTGCCTGGCTGACTGCCCCGTTTCTAATGGCTGCATGGGTATTCGTTACAGCGCAGAGCAATGAGCTCCCCTCTGCGGCGCGCAGTCCCTGTGCACGCGCTTTGCTCGGCGCTGCGCAAAACCACCATTGTGCGACGCAAGCCATAGGAAAGATTGTGTTTCAGAGCGCAGCGGTGCTGCTGACAGGGCTTTTAGGTCAGATTCTCATCTAAATTTTACCATACTGTAAATTGAAAAGTTATTGTTATTACCTCATCGCTCTATAAAATCTGTTAACATCAACAGAACAACATTTCTGTAACATTTGAATACCACATTAATCGCTGGAGAGTGGAGGTCACTATTTGCGATGAGGCATTGGGAATTATGGGCATAGTAGTCTTATCGCGAGAAATGCTATCAGTATTCTTAGTGCGTTTGAATTTGTAACATGTCTTGTACCAATTTTTGACTTCAGATATACTCATAAGGGAAACTGCACTTCTGAGGTTTCTTCAGGAATCAGTTCTTAGTAATATGGAGATACTTTAATCTTGTCAATACAGAAAATGAGTTAGGGCATGCATTGAATGACCAAAAGCAAGTGAACCTGTACTTAAAAGTAAAAAGGAACTGCTGCTGGGCTACTCGGGGTGTTTCTTCTTAGGCTAGGGCCCAAACTTGACCAGATGTTGTTGAGCTCTTTAAGGGTAGGGCCCTTGAGGGCGTACTCACACTTGGCCCAGTTGCCTTGATCCTTACCCGAGCACTATTGTCCCCCCTCCCCACTCCCCCACTGGCCTGCACTCACATTGCAGTTAACATTAAGGGCCAGGGCACGCTTTCTCCAAAACATTAGGTTGGCTACTTGGTTTCAGGCCAATTATTTAGTCCACATAATCGTTCCACTGGAATATGTCCTTCATGTCCGACGAGCTACCAGATTTCCGGAGTGCATCCCGTAACTTCAAATACTGAGCGCAGAGTATTTTCAGCTTTTGGCGACACTGCTCAGTGGTTCTTTGATACCCACGAGCAAGTAGAT
This sequence comes from Amblyopsis rosae, assembly GCA_025399935.1. NCBI lineage: Eukaryota > Metazoa > Chordata > Actinopteri > Percopsiformes > Amblyopsidae > Amblyopsis > Amblyopsis rosae. The sequence goes on from JAODTR010003047.1 coordinate 15,239, forward strand.
AGTTATTGTGTGTTGTATCCAGTTGCCCCTGAATACTCTCGTTTGCCATAATTTCCAATAAACATTGCACTTCTGCCGTAGCCAAGGTGTTCCCTTTGCCATTATGCTGTTTGTAATGAAACGTGTCGCGTCATCGTCGATTACTTCTGTTCCCTCCTTAGGCACGTTTGTGATCACACTGATACGTACCATGCCCGAGTCCAACAAAACCGTGCCCTGGCCCACCTCTTTCAAGTTGGTCACAGCACGGTTAAGTGTGCCGCACCTGGCCACGGTACAGAGCAATCACACTAGTCAAACGAACCAGACTTTGTGGTCGATTGAGTTCGGGCACGGTTTAACTGGGCCAAGTGTGAATATGCCCTAAGACGCAGGTGAGGTAGGACTTATTCTTCTAGCCCTATGCTTTCCTCTACATTTCCCAAATCTTGGGTAAATGTGATGAATGATTAGGTTGACGGATGGGTTTGGTTTCCAGATGTGACAGGGTTGGTTATTATTTAGCCTACTGTTAGGGCACTAGAAAATTACAACATTAGACGTTCTTATTTTTATTTTAGTTGTGAATAAATTAGAATGTTCCAAGCTATAAATTAATTAATTGCCCCAAGGATATATAAAAATGTGTTCTTAAATTGTCAGCAAAGACAAAGTGTAGAACATTTGGTGATTTTTAAACATCTTCGTCTGCTGTGTTGTTGTGGGCACACCTATTGTCTTGAATCTCACGCCTGTTGAACAGGTCACCTTCTGTTTATGTGGCAATATACAGTATATTGTGTCAAACACCTGTCTCTTACAGTCCCTTTAATTTTTTAGAAGCAAACATAATTTTCTGATGCTGGATGTTGGTGGGGGTGGGGGAGGGGAAAACCCCCTTGTCCTTTTTGAGAATGGTTGAGCCCGTGCCTGACTGTGAATTTCCATTCCGTAGTAGATGGTGTGCTAGTGGGGGATGGGTGTAGCTAACTTTCAAGCTGTTGGGTGTTGTTCTCTCGTCCTTTGCACTGCTAGCTAGTGCACTAGTGTGCTGCTAGGTCGTGCTATAGCATAATTCATTAATGAATCGCTGATTCACTGTAATTCTGCTAGTTGTGATTTCTACTAAATTTTTCTTTGTAAATACATTTTTGCAAATACATTTTACCAGTTTATATAACAGTACAGTAGCATTGTGGTGGTTGTATAATGATGAAATATAATGGTTATTTATGATGCCTTGCCAGCACTAAAATATAGATTCAGTACTCTGTTACAGTCTTGCCCCTCCTTTCTCCTCAAAAGTCATACTAGTGGCCATTTTGTATGCAGGCTAACCCTGAAGCAATTTAGATAGGTTAAAGGGTGTAGAAGGTAGAGACCAATGTTCAAGCCAACTCATGTGCACAGATTATTTTAGTTGTTTTGGCAGGTGTATGGTATTTTCATCAAAATAAGTCTATTCAACTATTTAATAAAACAAATATATTGACCCTGACACTGCCTGTAATTCTAGTGGTTGCTTTTGTAATCTTGTCAGTTATTTTATCAGTATTTAAAAATAATGGTGTAAAATGCACATTTTGGAGACAGTAATTAGAGCCTTTGGTGTTTTTTTTATTGTGTGGAATGAAAAACCCCTGAGTGCTTTTGAGAATGGTTTAGTCCATGCTAGAGCATGAATAACTGCTCTGTTGACAGAAATGTAATAGTGGGGGATGGGTGCTGCTAAAATCTAGTGTAGCCAACCTTTTGTGTCTTCGGTCGTTAGCTAGTTACTGTGGAATACTAATAACTAATTTAACAGATAACATGTAATTTCTACTAGTAGTAATATATACTTTTCATCTATATAAAAATTATTTGTATGGTGTAATTAAGCATGAATTAATAGTAGGCATATTGCTGCCCTGTACTGCTCTTTAGTGGCTAGACAATGCTGATGTCTGTAGCTTGATAAATAAGATAAATAAAAGATAAATAATAATAAAAAAATAATGCTAAGTTATTTATCAATACAAAAATAACTGAATACTCAAGTCACCTTTATTTAGGCTATATCGCACATTTAAAAACAACACTAATGTTTTCCAATCAAAGCAGATTGACACATGTAATTATTGGTGATTTATTGGGTTGTAGATAGAAATGCATTTAAAATAGACAAGGAGTCTTGACGAAAACAATGGAGAATAGTCTGGCCCCTCCCCATTTGTTGCAATACTGGTGGCCATTTTGTGTGCAGGCAAACCCCTGAAGCAATCTGGATAGGTTAAAGGGTGTAGAAGATAGAGAAAAATGTGCAGGCAAACTCTAGATCAGAGATGATTTTAGATTTTTAAGCAGGTGTGTTCATGAAAAGTGTGTAACACTAGAAAAATATTTAAAGAATAATGAAACAAACCTACTGGCGTGACACCATCTATAATTCCAGGGGTTGCTTTTGTAAACTTTATAAGAACTAAACAATAATGGTGTAGAGCCTTCATTTTGGAGACATGTAATTTGAGCTTTTGGTGTCTTTTTATAGAATGAAGAAACCCCCCTGACTGCATTTAAGAATGGTTTAGTCCATGTTAGGGCGTGAATAAAAATTCTGTTGACAAGAATGTACTAGTGGGGGATGGGAGTTGCTAAGAGATTAGTGTACTGGTACTTGTCCTCTGTCGCTAGCTAGAGTTATTGTGGAATAAAAACAAATCTCACAGATCCTGTGTGATTCTGCATGTTAATATAGCAATTCTGCTAATAAACAAAAATATGTTGTATGGTTCAATTAATAGTCAGTTGTCCTGTAGACCAAAAATGTATATTAGGCCCCTAGATACTTTTTCTTAGTGCTCCATAGGCATCATAGCCTAAAATAAAACTCCTGCAAATGAACAAAAAGTCTGCTCTCTGCCCCTCCCATTTTTTTCTAATTTCCTCCTAGTTTCCTGAAGTTATCAAAAATAAATGAATAAACAAAGCCTCAGTTATTTCCTTTTTTCTGGTAGCCAATAGCGCTAGATTTGTCTTAACTTGAATGTAATTAAATTTACTACGCAGTAAATGCAGCAGCCCAACTTTACAAAGGAGAAGCCTACCTAGAGAGTAGAATTCCAGTAGTAATAGTGAGGATGATTTCAGTGGAAAATTCTGAACTGACTCTCAAAATAGATATTTTAGTTGTGCAAATTCACATATGAAATGATCAATTATAGGTTTTGCTACTTAGAATTTAGGCTATCATTTTTCTTTTAGTCGTGAAAGCAATTTTAATTCACTGACAATGTGACATTGCGGTTGTGGAGTCTGTACTTGACATCAATATATGTTTTAGATCTGGCTCGCATGACCAAAACCCTGTGATCTGAGTGCATGACAATTTTGACCTTTCTTCAACATGTTTGCTGGGTGACGAAACCGGACACTATATTTCAGTTGTTTTTCTGAAAGAATTCCTTGCTAACTACTAAATGTCCATGGAGTAAAAGATAGTAGAAGCTAGTTTTTAACCATATCCCTACCCTTATAAGCAACTATTCAGATGTTTCAGATGTTTGGCATGTGTAAATTGGTAGCATTTTTATTTGTCACTGAGAATAACAGCACGATAACTAATCAGCCAATTAACTAATTAGGAACATCATGGCATGGTTTCGCAATTAATTCTGCCATATATCTGTCTAGGAGTGGTAGTGTTCTGTTGGACCCAAAGGACAACCGAGGAGTTTTCCACCTCTAGCCCTCAGACTCCAGCTGTTAATATAAATTAGTATGGGATTGGGGAGAGGAAGAGATCTTCAATCTTGATTGTGGCAGTTGATCCAGTTGATCATCCAGTACACAGTCAGTCAGTTGATATCAGAATCAGATTATCCCAATTGGGAAAATGGGTTATTCACTCTGATTCCAGATGGACACCTTAGCACTGTTTAACATAAAGGGAATTGTTTTTCAACTGTCATCAAACAGTTGTCCAGTCAGAAGATGGCACTTGTCTTGGCTAACATGCACGCAGAATGTTAGCGCGCCTGCTTTGCTGAAAGTGGTTTCTCTCAACGGAGGCTTTGGCAAAATTCTTTATTCAACTCAGACACATGCACACATGAGCATTTATTATTCAGTACATCAGATTTAGCTCAAAATGCCTACATCATATTGGAAGTTGTCAGGCGTGTGCCTGAACTATATACTGTGACTCCAAATGGGTAAACATTTTCAAGGGGGGAATGGGGAATTTTGAAGAGGGAAATATATTTAAAAAAATATTACGGCAGAGATGCATTCAACAAATTATTGTACTATTGACAACATGTTTGGCTCTCTTCTACACTTGTCCACACTGCAACACCATATTTCAAATGTGATGGGCTATTTAAGTTTAGTTGTAATGAGAACATTGCTTGCTTAGCAGTGTTGTGTGTAGCATTTAACATTTACCAGGATAAGGATAAGGATGTTTATTTACACACACAACTGTTAGTTTATTTGTATGTACATTTCAGACACCAATGAAATGCCACATCTGAAGCTGTGCATGCTTACTTCTTGTCATGTAATAACGTAGCCAAAATCAGCTCAGAACTCTGAATAATTTATTGAGACATGCAGAAATATGGACTTAGCCTAATGCACAGTGTTTAAGTTAACTGCTAGATTCATGTCTTCACCAGAGTGGTTTATGCTAGCTAGCACTATTTCTGTTAACTGCAGCAGGCAACCATAGCACTACAATTATTGTATTTACTCAAATACTATAATTATATTAGTAATGTAAAATATTATAATTTATGTTGAAGTTATGTTATTTAAATATGTATTGAAATGTTGCAGAATATAAGTAATTATATTTGTGTGGACATGTAATTGGTATATTTGCTTATGCTTATATAATCCTATTCAGCTAGCTACTAAACTCATCCTGCTTGTGTACAGCAGAGCTGGCGGCCATTTTAGGTTTCTGCACTCTGGCGCAGTTATTGAAACCCAAAGGCTGGGGGAGTGCTTAGCACACTGTGCAACAACACTGGAATGTGAACCAAGTTAGCACACACTGCTCCTAGTTGTCATGGGGACCACTTGCATTGTGTTAAAGCTATTGTTTAAAAACGTGTTTTTTTAGAAGTTTTTAGAAGAAAATATAACATTGTTGACATTTAAAGGGACACAGTCAGTTTCTAATCTGAATCCAGTTGATGAACTGCTACCTTGGTACAGCACTAATATCGTATTCTAGTGACTGTTAGAGCAATACCGCTCGGCTACTGCTGTTCAGTTTTACGCGTTGTGTAAAGGACGCGTTGCGTATGCTGCAGTCTGTTTGACGGATGTAACATTCTAGGCTCACGTGACGTGACCCAATTACAATGCAGTCTACTAGTCTACATCAGGCAGAATGGGGAGGGGAACAACTCTCAGTTGTGGCCCTGTAGGCATGCAGTGCGTGTACTGTACTTCTGTTCACTGTACAGTTGTTTTGTTTGCTTGTGTCTGTTTTTAAAATTATATGGTGTCAAGAACTAATAACCATATTACCTATTTATATAATGTTGGGCTATTTATGGTGGATATGCTTATTCCAGTTAGATTAGATGGTTCCTAATACTAATGTTGAGGAGAACTGGCAGTATGCTCCTTATTGTAACAAATACAGCTTCAACAATATTGTGGTTTTGTGACCACTTGACCTTCAGCTCTGGGGTTTTTGTTGTCGGTTGTTGTACTTTCTTAAGACTAGGCAAAAATGTGATGTAATGATTTACCACAATCAGGGGTTATTATAATGCATATGTGCATTATAATGTTTGCAGCTATAGCTTTCAGCCTTAGCGCTAATCTTTGGAACGATATACAATCAATCTTTTTTTCCCCCACTTAGGTTACTGAAACAATCTGAGCAGGAACGGTTTCAAATAAAGGTAAGATGGGTTAAATCACATTTTATATAATTAAAATGTTTGTTTAGTGACTGTGTTATTATACAAAATTGGATTAATCTTCCTTTGTGACTAACTATTTTACACATCACATTCGGTTCAGCGTGGATGAAACTCTTGTTTCATATATCTGAACACAATTACATAAAGATAAAATACAAGAATTAGCCCTGAAACTTGAATGCGTATGATTAGTAAAAAAACATGTACGGAAAATACTTCACATCTTGCATAACCTATTTGCTGTTGCCAACATGGTCTCTGCTGGAAGCTTTTGATTGGCTATGGATGTGACCAATAAGATCAAGCGGGGTGGGGGGTGGGGGTAGAAAAGATTTGCCAAAGCTGCCGTTTTAAACACTGTAATTTACCTGCTGATGTTTGTGGTGGTAGTAACGTACATTTGGAAACTTCAGTAGAGATAGGCAAGGAAAAATGCTGTAACATGAGACAGTACAGGCATATTAAGGATCATCTAATGTAGATTTTATCATCCATGACAGATGCATGTAAGTTCTGATGTCAGTGACAAGAAACTGCTTGAATTAGCAACACTCTAGTAATCTGTTTAAAAAAGCAACACTCGTGGAGCAGACTAGATTGGTATACAGAATTTACACTATAGCAATAGAACCTTCTTGAACAGAACAAAGAAGAAGGCAGCGTGGAGTTCTATGCAGCCCTCTAGTGTTTCACTTGAGCCGCTGCAGTCACATTTTCATGCCGTGCGTACAGGCCATTATGGGATCACAGGAGCAGGAGGGCCCGTATCGTATCGTTTACTCCCGTAAGACACAGGTTTCCATCGAGCCATGGGCTAATCTCTCGCTTCTCCTCGTTTCCCCCCAGGTAAAAATGGAAGTTGCCATTGCAGAAGAAAAGAAGAAGATTTTCCGTGCCAGGAAAACCATGAAGTTCAGCGATCGGCAGCAGCTGGACAGCCTTCACGCCACCTTGTTGACAGGTTCTTCTCCTCCCTCATCGGCCAACGTGTCCCCACCTCCGCTGGTGAACGGCGTGCACCACAAAGAGGACGTGGGTCAGAGGGCAGGGCCGGACAAGGAGCACCGCAGCAACAACAGCAACAGCAGCAGCAGCAGTAACGCTGTCGCCCGTGCCACCCCGTCCCCGGCTTCCTCGCGGGGCTCCCCCGACATCTCCTTGTCGCTCGCCCTCTCCCCTTCACCGCCGGCTGTCGTCGTACCCGCCGCTACCTCCGCCGAGGACGCGCTCCCATTGCCTGCCTCTCCCGCGTCGCCCTTCCACTCCCTCAACTTTGAGCTGAAGAAGATGGAGGAGAAGGAGGAGGAGAAGAAGAAGGAAGAGGAGGAGGAGGAGGAGGAGGAGAAGAAGAGGAAGGAGCCTCCTCCTGCGTCAAAGGACTGTCCGGCGCTCAACGGAGATGGTGGTGGCAAAGAAGAGGCCGCCCCGGTTGTCACCAAGGCCGAAAACAAAGGGGTAACTGCCACAGGCTGAGACCAATGCGAATGATTAATAGTTTAATTAGGCAGAGATTGCTAGGGAGAAACACTGGAACCAGAGACATTAGAGGACAGACAGGCCTCTTCAAGATTACTGAACACAAGTCTATGGGAGAAAACTGCAAATATGGCGGTTGGGGAAAAGAGCCAATTGTCTGCATTAAAATGGCCGAACTTTAACCTATTTAGCCAGTAATGAGATTGCACTGACGCAAGTTAACATTTGCGCATGCGTAGTATAACTAAAATGGCTTATTACCTTATTTTATGCTAACATTTTAAGCAGTTTTAATTAGATTTGACTGATGATTCTGTAATTTATATGTCCCGGTGACCATTGAACAAGCAGTTACAGCTCTCTCCCCATTCATTTAGATAGGGTCTTCCTAATAACTTCCCGGAGGCGTTACCAAGACAGCTGCCGAGTGGCAAAACTTGCCTATAAGGACTTTGACCTTAGCAAGATAGCTGCCGAGCAGCCAGACTTTGCTTGAACGATGGCGAAGTGGCCAGAGAAACGGGATCCTTTTTAAATATCTCAACCACGGCTTTGTTCTCTCCTCCAGGAGGCGCTACACGCTACAGCCGAGGAGGCTCCGTTGAACTCTCCGGAGGAGGAAAGGCGGCCCGTCGCCGCCCACTCGGAGCCCATGGAAACGGATAGTGGTCCTGAGGAGGGGAAGCCCTCGGTGGCCTCCGCGGCCCAAGGAAATGCAGAGGAGAAGCCCTCGTCCTCTCCTCGCTCCTCCTCCTCCTTGCCGAAGGAGCAGGAGGTCAAGGAGGAGTGGGAGGGGGAGGAAGCAGTGAAGGAAGGGCAGGGGGTTGAGGGGGGTGACGGGGCAAAGAAGGGATCGCCCAAGGTGGAAAAGATGGAGGTGGACCATGTGAAAGTGGAGAAGCTGAAGATAATAAAAACGGAAGTGGGGATGTCCGGGAAGACATCGCGGCCATCGTCAACTCCTCCATCAGATGCAGGTACAGCGGGTGTGGGGAGGTGCAGACCGTCTGCATGGGCGAAAGGTGTCTCTTCTCTGTAGTGGAGAGAAACATTAGCTATGTGTGTTATTCTGAAATCTGTTATCTGCAGTTCAATGACGTGTACTAGATATTAGTATGTATTATTATTACTACTATTGTGCCGGCTTAGGCTTTGATACTCTTACATGGTCTAAAGTGTGTATGTGTATATATGTATGTGTGTATATATATATAATTCATTCTAAACCATAACATGTAACCAAACTCATAAAATCTTTAAAAAAAAAAAAATCTTAAATCATCTTTGATTATTAGTGATCCACAGTCAAAATACTGCAAATGTATAAAATAAATATGTTCTGATAATGAAACAGTTACTGTCATAGTTCAATAAAACTGAAAAAATAAATTGGCCACCAATAAAATCAACAGCATGCCAAAGCCTCTGTACAAAAATGGCATGATTTCAGATTAGATCACTGATTATCAACATAAAACACTGTAAAAAAGACACAATTATTGTTGAGCCACCTAAAGACCACAAACAACTTGTCAGCACTGTTTTTATTTTAATATAATTTTACTACGAAAAATCGGTAACAAACATTCTTATGTAATATTATTGTTTTTTATTATGCTACTGCAAGAGACAAAAGGCCTCTTGTGGGGAATAAAAAAAAAATCAATATAAATTATAAAAGGCAATGCACATAACGAAAAACATAGAATGTCAACACAAGAAAATACATGATCGACATTTATAACAGCCATTCAACATGGTATACAAATACCTCTGAAGACACTGAAGACTCTAATATAAGAATCTGAATAAAAGTATTTTAATTTGTTTGTGCACGCAAAAGAAAGATGTGCTCGTTAAACAACGTTTATTGATGATGTCCTCAGCACCCATTATCATTATTAACTTATTACATTTGTTTGTGCATTATCTGTGCACGTTTTGAGAAAATAAAATCATTTTTGCTTCATTAAGCTTTATTGAGATATATTGTATGTAAACAAATGATACCATTGTCCTCTTGCTGTGATGGGCCGAATCGCTGTTATTTTTCTAAAACAAATAAAAATACTTTTATTCACATTTTTGTCATAATATGGGGTGCCAACTTTACGGAGGTGACAAATATAGCAACAACGTAATGTTGTAGACAAATATATCAGCAATTCAACGTTGTAGATGTATGCCATCACATAAAGCAGCAGCAAGTGTCTGTAAACAAATCGCATTCTCCAATATGGTAGTGGGCAAGAAGACATACTCTTTTTTTTTTTTCTTTTCTTTTTTCGTCAAAACCGATCACTACGTACATACAAACAATTAGGACTGTGAGCCGATGAAAAACAAAAACAAATGAATTGCGCAAATTGCTGTGGGGAATGAAAATGTTATATTCTCTTTTCTTTTATAAAATAATGGGAATAGATACACAATGCAAGCAGGTGTTAACATCTGCTGCAGGTATTTAGGGAGAGAACTAGGGTAGGTAGCTGTGACGTCGTCACGTAGAGCGACGAGGGACAGAAAAGTCTGCACATGACAGCAATAATTATTTACATGTGGATGGTGTGGCTGAAACCAACTAGTGTAGCGGGAGAGAGAGAGAGAGAGAGAGAGAGAGAGAAAGAGAAAGAAAGGAAAGGAGAGTTAGTTTGATGTTAGTGGGAGACGTTTTTATGGGACTGGCAACTTGATAAACGTTACCATGGTTTGGATCAGAAGTCTGGAATATAACACACAGTCGAGACCACATTCACGATGGCAGATAAGCGGGACACTAGCGCATACACAGAGACAGAACTGATTATGGTACAACATTCTGTCCTGTAACCTTGCTAGTTGCATCAATAATACCTGGCTATATTGTAGGCCTAAACACCGTTTATTCCAAAGCGCCATCAGGAAACTTAAAATGAAAACCTTCCTTGTAAAACTCTACCATTGTCGTGCATGATCTGATGTCTGGCTCAGTAAGAACGCTCATTCGGCACAGCAGGAAGTAATTAAAAGGAGAGAGGTAAAAGAGAGTGAGAGAAAAAGTTCTGCGTCGATTGCGTTAATATTTTTTTTTATCGTGAAGATTAACGCGTTAACGCTCCCAGCCCTAATACGGTATATATGTTCTGTTACCATGAAACATTACGTACTCCTAAAATAACTACTAAGCTAACTACTGTTGCGTTACCAGACACACAACATTAACAAATACACACCAGAAAAATCCTAGTGCCAAGTGATTTTTAACAATGTTGACATTTCTTTCCCAGCAGTAAAAGAGAAGAGCTCCACCTCGGGGGTGAAGCGTGCTTTGTCGGAGGGTGACGAAGAAGGAACACCGAAAGACAAAAGGGGCAAAAAGCCCAAGGTTGACGGTTTGGAGTTGGAGGCACAGCTGGAACTGAAAATTACTGCGAAAGGTGGCAGTCGCATTAAACTTGAAAAGGTGTGTAGAATTTTGTCCTGACATTACAGGCTAAAATAAGATGTCCTTCACAATACACATTGTTGAATACATTTGAATTATTGCAGTGCTGAATAAAAAGACGCTTGTCCTCTTTGTCCACAGGTTGTACAGCAGCTGGTAGAGGAACAGTTGAGGGCCCTGCAGCTTTCTGTTATGGATAAAAGTTTACAAGAGTTAAAGGAGAAAGTAGATGCGATTGATTGTGACACGAAACACCAGACTGCCCTGAAAACACTACAAGTGAGAAGTTCAATTGTTTCGGTTAAAGAAAATGTGTAGAATTGGTTTAAAATCTTACCGTAAAGCTATGTATTTACTTATGAACAATGCAATACATTCATTGTCCGTTGCGTTTCAGGCTAAGATCGTGCGTCTGGTGAAAAAATTTGGCACAGCCAATCAGGTGTCTGAGAACAAAAGAAAACAGGAGGTGAGAATTTATCTTAATGTGTATTTAAATAAAAGTAAACCGTTACATTGTATGTTTAATAAAAAAGTAATTCCTTACAGGCGCTTGCTGCTGCTGCTGCTGCTTCCGCTGCCGCCACTGCAGCGAAGAATGTGGCTGCTGCAGCCGTCACGTCACAGCAACGGTATGTATCCAATAACCCCTCATCTAAACCCCCTATGGCAGCCTTAGAGGGCTATGCCGTTTAATGGCAGCCTTTTCATTAATGCATGTATTTTATTAATTTAATAGTTTCACAGAAATGTAACAATACAAACATAATCAAATATGCGGTGCTCACACTTATTAGGACAGACTGACACTTGGTATTGTGTGTGAATACATTATGGGGCTTTTGTATGAACGTGACAATACCGGACTGAAGGCAGCGCAACCCTCGGAGCCGCTCGCACATCTTGCACATTTGACGTTGTCCCGGATCGCTATCCATAGTCCCTAGAGACTGGATTGAATTCTAGAGGAGACAGACTAAAGACTGCAATCCCTTCAGCTCCCAAGGGGAAAAAACCCCTACCTTGTGGAAGCTAACATTTCCATGTCATTCTGCTTTTTTCTTCTTAAGTTTTTTTTTTTTTTTATCAGGATCAACTTGTCTTTAGGCGCTCGCCTTTGTAAAATGTCCTTGCTTCCTATTAAAGCGGTCTGGGGAATAAGCGCGTAACATCCCCAGTTTGCGCTTTTTTTTTTCCTTCCCACCGTGAAAAGCGACTTGGGGGTCCGTGTCCTGAGTCTTGTGACGTTCTACAATGTGAAGCCTGGGTCTTGGGCCATGCAGAGTGTGGTTTAAAACTGCACCTCTCCCTCCCCCCCAACAGCGTGCTTCGGCGCCAGATGGCAGAGCCGCAGCCCGCACCGGCAGAGCCGCAGCCGGCGGCGACGCCCTCTGTTGGCAAGATGCCAACGGCACTGTCTGTCAAGAAGGGAAAGGAGGAGGGAAAAGAGGAAGAAAATAGTAAACGAGGGGAGGAGAACATGCCCACCGCCCGCCATTTGCCCGTCGCCGAGCGGACGGCGGACTGCAGCGAGTGCAGGGCCGACATTAAGCTCCGCCCCATCACCTCGCACTTGGAGAAAGCGATGTACCACCACTGCAAGCGGAGCTCCGGGAGGCCCCGCGCAGGCCGCTACGCGTCATATTTGTTCCGTCACCTGGTCCCCTACGACAGTTACTGCGAGTGGGTGTCAAAGGTCAACTACAATGGCCTGATGGGCAAGGACGCGCTGCCCAAGAATCTGAGGAGGACTATGAAGATTTACATAGAGCGCCGTTTCCCCGTACTGTCGCATAACCGCTGGAGGGAGATTCGAGACGCCATTAATGAAATATTGCGAGTGAAGAGACAACCAGACTTTTTTCGTGGCTTTGAAGGAAAAGCTTTTTTGTCAAGTTCTTGATACGCTGTTGTTATGTGAACACACACACACACACACACACACACACACAGACACACACACACACACAAAAAGATATATATATACCGATTTGAGATTTCTAAAACATAACGTATGTTGTACAGTTTTTTTTTCTGTTGTTGATAGCCTCTCTACTATTAACTTGAAAATAAAGTTGAGGTTTAAAAAGACGTATTCCTTTGTGATTGGTGTGTTGTTTTTGCAAAGTAGCCACTACACGAACAAAAGTGACCTTTCCTTATTCACTCTGCTGTGCTCTTCTATGACTCTAAGCATAAGCAATCTTTCTAAACAGGCTAGTCCGGACTTCCTTTGAGGTAAAGCAGACCCCGACAACTCTTTCCCCGACTGTCACAACTGGTGAGTAGATGGATGGCTGCTACGTCCTTTGAATGTGATTAGACATATGAAGCAACAGTTAATAACCCCATGAAGGGACATTTCAGGTGTCACAGTAGCCATAATTGAGGGCAATAATTTAAACAAACAGTAATGCAGGTTATAAAAGGACTAGATGGCTTGATAGATGATGTGGTGAGGTGGGGTGATTTGGTGCTACTATTGTTGTCAAGCATTCGTAGGAAATCACACACGGTGCCTACACACCCCTTTAAAAGACCAAAAGACCGTCTGTCAGAACAGCATGCGATTGAATGTGACCTCCCCAGCGATCGATAGCAACTGACCTCGGTCTCTGTATCCCCTAGCAACTGCATCCGCTCCGGCCCCACCCACCTCCAGCGCCGTGGTGACACAGGCGCCTATCCTCCAGATCATCACCAGCTCCTCCAGCCCGTCCACCACGCTGGCCCAGGCCATCAGCACTCAGAGCCCCACCGGCACGCTGCTCTTTAAAACGACCAGTGGGGGCAGCGTGATGACACCAGGGCAGCCGCTGCTCATCCAGCTGCCGCTGTCCATGACCAATGGCCAGACGGGCACGCTGGTCAAGTTTCCGGTCACCTCCTTCGCCTCCAGCGGCCTGGGCAAGGCAAAGACCACCGCGCCCACCGCCACCTTCATCCTGAAGACGGCGCCGGCCATCACCACCACGGCCGCCACCCTCACTGGCCCTGTCACGGCCACCGTGCCAGCCCTCCAAGCCTCCGGGGGAGCTACTGCCGGCATCGGCGGCCAGATGTCCCCGGCGCAGCTATCGTTGGCCCGCGCCGTGTACCAGGGCGGGGTCTCGGCGACCGCCATGGCGCGCGCCCCGGCTCAGCTGGTCTCCGTCGCAGGGGCAATGATGACCACGACAATGTCGGCATCGTCCTCCTTGTCGGCAGTGGCGACGTCATTGCCGGCCAACTCCTCAGGGCCCGCGGCCACAGGCTCCGCCGCTCCCGGACCCCCGCAAGGCACATCCTTGACCTCCAAGACAGGTGGGTGTCCTCTAGCCTCATTGTGTTTACTTGTTTACTTGTACGTTTTCTTTTTTGTTTTGTTTTTAATACTCTAATAATTATTAGAATTTAACTTATGTAATTTCTGTATGTACTCTATGCACATAGTTTTACCAAGTACATTTATGTTAAATATTATGTATGCAGGATGTGAGAGTTGCAACAAGAGCTAGCTTAAAAAAAAACATCAAAACGGAGCAAGGTCTTTTAAATCAACAATCCAAATTTGTTCACGCAGACAACCCGAGTACCACGCCAGCCAAGACACCCACGGCACCGCGGCCCAAGGGCTCTGTCATCGACCTCACTGAAGACGACGACGACGTTTTAGGTATGGTCTCCTCTTGACAGTTGATCTCTGTGGAGAGCAACAGCTTTTATCCTGTTATGGCTTTCTGGCCTGCCCACATACTTAAAAAAAAATATCATGGATGGTCTAACGACTATATGAAAGTATCTAAATCTTACACTATTCTGAACTGAGTTTGATTCTTCTTTTCAGTGACTAGTGTAAAGAAGGCTACTGTGACACCCTCGTCCACTACACAGCGTTCTATGGTCGCCGTGCCTACCAGTAAGTCTTCTCACATTAGCGTTGTGTTATATTGTGTTTCTGACAATTCTTCTTCAATTCAACGAACATCTCCTCGCATTTCACTAGCTATACCGTTCTGTGTTTGTGCAAAAAATAAACTCCTACACATCACTAGCTCCGTAAATAGTAACGTAAACGAAGTGATACTGCTCGTATCAACAAAGCCGTAGCACACGCTTTGCTTCACAATGCATTTGTGTGAGACGTGTGAGGCAGGACCGCAGAACAATTCTGTTTTGATTTGAAGTCGAAGTTAGCCAGAATGACTACAATAGCTTTTCAGTGGTGTCCTCCTCACCTCAAAATAATGACTAGCAGAAGCTTTTTCCTCTTGTGTTGTGGGCTTTGGTGGTGCTTTCTCCTAACCTTTTGTGCCAGATGTCAAACTGAAGCTTGCGAGATCAGGATGGTCTTGTGAGGCTAGGTTTCTCCTAGTTCAGGTTTTGATTTGCGATTTGGTTGTTGCTGAATTGTTTCTTTGTTTCCTGGAATTGCACTACAAAGCCACCGTATAAGCAGATTCTTACTACTTCAGTAAAGATACATTCGTTTTCATTTGTGTTAAGTTGGACTATTTGTGCTACTACAGGTTCCGGAGTCAAGTCAACACCAATCATCTCCAGCAATCCTCAACTGACGGTTCATCACCGCCCCCCAATGGTGAGTTTATGGACTTGAAGTTCCACATTCTAACACCAGTAATGGTGTAGATGCCTTGACCAAAACTGAATGGTGTAGATCCCCTGACCAAAACTCTTCTTGTCTTATGATAGTATCCTTTTAGTATATGGGAGAAATTGGCAGCATAGGCTAATTGGTTGCCAGTAATTCTTATGACCCAAATAGTGTTTTAAATGAGGATCAAACTACCTTAACTTTTTATGTATGTATTGGTCAATCAGTCAAACCTTTGGATAGGTTTTGCCCTTTCCCCCAATTTAGGAGATGGCTATAAGGCTATCTCAGAACACAAAATTATATTCACTGTTATTTTCAAAATGAAGGTTTTATTCACATTCAGTACATGCATTGTTTCTAGTTGCAAAATAATATAAACCACGGGTGATGATTTCACCGCAAATTGCAACTAATTCATGAATGAACGCACACACGACTACAAACACCTAACTAGCGGGTTTGTTTACACAGAACCATTTGAGCAGCCATCCATTGAAATGGGCGCTTTCAAAAAAAAAGATTTGACAAACATGTTAACCAGCGCAGCAAATTCAATTCTTGCTGAAGCCAGTCGGAAGAAGAGTGAAAACATAATTTTCATTAAGAAGAGCATTTAGTGCCATTCTTTCCTCTTCTAATAAATTCTAATAAAACTGGTCACACATTGGTCAGGAGGTGTCTCCATAATTGACGTTGCAATAGTTAGCTTGATTTACTCATTTAAAATGTTTAAACTTAACCATAGCCTACTAATTTGACAGCTTTACAAGACCTGTAAACAGCCAGTCAAGACGTTTAATTTTCTAACAAATTCCTCATTGTAAATGTAACGTCCCATTTGGACATTGAGTTACGTCTCCTGTCAAGGGTATTGACGCAGTTAGTTAAAATTAATTACTAATACGTATTTTATTTGACTAGTATTTTAAATATAAAAATTTACAGTTTAGTATTTTATATAGGCTAACAACTATAGGCCTATGACTCAATGCAAATGGTAAAGATAATGACGTGCTTAGCCAGCTAAGTGAAAATGGCGACAGACCTAGAATGAGTGTTATGTTGTATAGCCTAATAGGCTTGAAGAAATATGTTAGAAGCATTTCTTTTAATCTGTGTACATTATTAGCTGGTTACATACATGGATTAAGGCTAGTCCAAGACTAAATGCAAAATGAAATGAAGATCTCCATTGAAAAATGTTCTTAGTCTAGGACTAGGTTTAATCCAGGTCTGTGAAACCGGGCCTTTGTTAGGCTATTGCTACAGCATAACACTAGAGTAGTTAACTGATGCATGGAGAAAGTGGTTTAGGAGAAAATAAAATCGACACTTAAAATAGTCAATTGTCAGCATGTTGTCGTTAAATCCATTCTTGAGCAAAACTGTCTAAATCTTAAAAAAAATCAACTAAAGAGGAAAATGCGCAATCCCATCAAGGGGACCCAAATGATGGAAAAACACTGAACTTCTAAAAGGCCCAAAAAAGAGGACATGTCTGGGGAAAAAGAGGACGTATGGTCAGCCTAGCGTAATTTGAAAATGAGGCATAGGCGGCTGAGCTCCAACATTTTCAGTAACTGTTAATAATTATGAATTTACAGTTATTGTGTAATTGAACATTATTTTCTCAGATGTATCTTTATTACAATTGTATTAATCAGGTGAGTACAATATTTGTATTTAGTAAATTTATGCCGAACCCGACGTGCCTGGTGAAATGTGAGAAATAAAGGCCGACCCGACAGAGACTGGGCAGAGATCTCAAGTTCTAGTTTGCATGGACTTGGTTATGATCCGGTTTTTACGTATCCAGTTTTTGTATTTGCGCATGTAAACTTAGGGGTGTTGCAATATACTAATATACAATTCTTTTTTTTTTTTTTGCTGACAATACATATAATATTGTCAGCGCCCATCTTTGCAGCTCCGATTGTTACATTAAAACGTTGTGGTGTTTTCTTAACGTTTCTAAAAGACAAGGCTAGCTTCACTGTGACGTATTGGTGAATTGAAGAAACTATAGAAGCCACAATTCATTGATAACATGCATAGCCTGCCCTGAGCTAGCAAGCACATTTGCAACCATATTGCCAATCTATATTTTGGCTACACATTGTTAAGTCTCTATATTTTGGCTGCACATTGTTAAATCTCAATATTTAAATCTCAAAGCGAAAAGCAACATAATTTACCCTTTACCTTGCATTTTTAGTCTAGCCATCAGATTCTCTTTACATGGAAAACATAAATATTGCGTTGCATACTGTTTACTGTCACAAAGCTGTATGAGTCACAAAGCTGTTTTTAGATGGATATGGATATTAATCAATTCCATTGGATCATTCAATTTATACATGTTTGCCTTTTGGAAAAATAAAACTTAACATACCCTAACTTTTAAAAGTGTGTAGTGGTTTGTTGGATCTTCCAGAGCTGTCCATCATGCAGTGCTAATGGAAGTCCTTCAACTAAGCCTTCTCCCTCTCTTACAGGACTCTCCACTGAAGAGTCGCCCGGGAGCCCCCACCTCTTCTGCTGCCGCCAGCACCTCCTCCACCCCCTCCTCCTCCTCCTCCAGCACCAGGACCTCTGCCATCACCCTGCCCGCCCTGCCTGCCGCACCTGCCGTGCGCCTGCCTCCCGAGGCCGGCCAGACATCTGCGCCGCAGCAGCCGCAGCTGAAGCTGGTGCCCAGTCCGACGGGCATAGTGCTGTCTTGGTGCGTGGCAGAGACGGACCGTAGCTGCGCAGCGGTGGACAGCTACCACCTGTACGCCTTTCACCAGGACAACAACAACTCTGCCACCACCTCGCAGCACTGGAAGAAGATTGGCGAGGTGAAGGCCCTACCACTGCCCATGGCGTGCACGCTTACGCAGTTCCAGTCCGGTTCCACCTACCACTTTGCCGTGCGCGCCAAGGACGTCTATGGACGCTACGGGCCCTTCTGTGAGCCGCAGTGCACCAACGTCATCACGTCCAGTGCCAGCTGAGCCACCTCCGAGGAACTACTTTTTTCCCTTTTTTATTTTTACTTTTTAATCTTATATATATATATATCAAAATAAATGTTCTTTCTAAATATTCTTTTCTTTATCTTTTTTGCGCAAATGCGTATCATGCGATATATGTACATAGTTAATGTACCACTTACTGTATAACCCAATGTAAATACTCAGATGGACATTTGACTGAACAGGAGAGCGGACGCCAGCGGTTTTTAGTTTTAAATACTTTGTGGTGCGTATATTTTTTTGTGTGACAACACTGTTGTAAATAAGGGACATATTTAAACCCCTACCAAGTCAGATATTTATGTTTTTGTTTTGTTACTCTGACCTGGATGTTGTTCCCTTACCGATCAGTAGGTGGCAGGAGTATCAATGTATTCATTCACAGAATTGCCCAAATTGCATAAATGTGCAGTAGAATCTGAATTATAGAATTGTTTTTGTATGTTTTGTCTGGCAACCAGACAGCAACAGATATAATAAAAATGTTTTATTATGGTTGTGGTTTGGTCTTCTTATTTGTTATTTATACATTTCATATTATTTGCAATTCTGATTAATTATATCCACTGCATAATGTAAATAACAATGTTCCCTTTAATGATTACAGAGGTGTGGTGTAGAAGATTACCAAAATGTGGGTGTTTTTTTAAAAAGTAAATGCAGGTTGTCTATAAAGTTTGAAATCAACTATACAGTGATACATTTTACATTTGTTTGTGTCCCTGGATTGGTGCATGTAATCCACACTGGTCTCAAATTCTAGCTCAAATTAACACCCTCAGATAGGGTGACCATATATTGGTTTTCAAAAAAGGACACGGGTCAGACAGGATGGCATCGGGCAGATGGTGCCCATAGTGGGTAGAAGGCTGATGCTGTGGGGTTGATATTGTTGACATGCTTCCACAACCAAACGTATTAAACTTTGAAATAAGCGAGTACCGCTACATTTTTGTCTGTTAAAGTACATATTATAGGTATTTTAATAGTGTTAATAATAAATATATCTCCATGAATATGGTGTTATGAAAACATGTCAAATAAATACTACACTGCTCAACAAAATAAAGGGAACATTCAAACAACACAATGTAACTACAAGTCAGTCACAATTATGTGAAATCACACTGTCCACTCAGGAAGCAACACTGATTGACAATCAATTTCACATGCTGTTGTGCAAATGGAA
>JAODTR010003048.1:0-7500 GCA_025399935.1 Amblyopsis rosae
GAATGCAGTGGAAATGGTGGTCCTCACTTCTACTGTAAATTCACCCGGTACTCACTTAGGTACTAATACAAGAATGTATGTGTGTGTGTGTGTGTGTGTGTGCGCTGGGTGATGTGGTTAGAAATCAGGGGCCCTGCAGGCGTCCATGGAGAGCGCCTGCAGGGTAATTGCTGCCGTGATGACAGGTATGGCTGCTTCTGTCAGCTTGTCCTCTGTGGGGTGGAGAGGGAATGGTGTGTGTGTGTGTGTGTTTAATCAGTGTGTACTCTTTTGTATTAATGTCATCCGTCTTTATTTGTGTGGGCGCGTGAGTCTCTACATGATTATTTGTGTATGTATAAATGTGTGGGCATGAGTGCCGGTTTGACTACGAGTGCATGTATGTGTGTGGCAAACGTCCAGATGTTTTCGTCATGGAGTGTACAGACACACACACGCACACACTTGGGAATGAAGGGCCCCTTTTACAGCCGGGGTGAATAATAAATGTTATCAAGTTAATCTCAATCAGTGAACCTCACAGTTTTCTATTTTCTATTAAATACTTTAGTACTATGCACTTTTATATTCAGGCCACTAGGAACTCTGTTATATCATTTAATTATATATTTACGTGGTACTATAGTAGACATGGTGACTGAAATGATATAACAATTATGACATAATATTGGTTGCTTACAATTACTGGTGTCTGACCTGTCCAACTAATGGCAAATGTACTCCATGTAAGTCACTTTGGACAAAAGCGTAAACGTAAATGATGTTTATAGCATTATGTGTTATCACACGCAGGGCATGAGCTACACGCAGGTCCCACCTCGAGGTTAATCTGAAGACCAAACTATATTTTTGACCACGCTGCTCGCAGAGAGGCCATGCAAAGTTGCTGTGGCGCCCCCCAGAGGCATGCAGGGTCAGAGCAAGGCCACACGTTCAGACTGCATCATATCTGTAAACATCAATAAACATTTATGTGTTCCAAATGAAATACAGACAAAGTCACACATCTTCAAACACGAGCAAAAAAATTGAAGAAACAAAAATGAAACGCCCCAAAATAACAGCGTCCCCAGTGGAAGTGTGACATCCATGGGGAATCATCTCTGCTCCAGATCTGGAGGTTTGTGCCCTCCTGGTCATTTCTCCGGTACGCGGTTCCCATCTCAACCCCTTCCCCCAGCCTCCCGCAGTCCGTGAAGAATTGGTGTCAGCGCCTATCAAAGACAAAATGCCTATTCTACACAGAGTGTCAGAGCAGCCACAATCTATTAATCAGCCAGCAGGCTGAGCAACAGATATTGTGTGTGTGTGTGTGTGTGTGTGTGTGGGGGGGGGGGTCACGGGCCATGTGTCTTTGCACATGGGTCCGTATCCCTTCCGCCAGGCAGGCGTGGGCCCGTGCAGGTTTTATTATTCAGACGTCATTTGCAAAGGCCTCTCTAATAAGAGAGGAGGTAATTACAAAAGTGTCATGTGAGTTCTGTTGGAGGGAGGAAGGGGTCCCGTAATGCGTTTGATACCACAGGCCGTGGCAGGCCGTCTGGAACAGGAGCCATGCTGAATGCTGATGCTCTCACAACCACCACCACCATTACAGTAGAGGGGGAAGTGAAGCTTTGCTGGCAGGCTTGATCTCCCATGTTCACATTCAGCCAGTGCGCCTTTATCTTTGAACACACTGTTTGTTGTGTAAAAACAGCAGGCCGACAGGCCAGAAAATGGCTTTTGTCGACTTAAAGAGACTGTAGAGCTGTTGTTTTGTGTATAGGATATATTTAAGAGCATACTTGGTTAGAGGCATGTGGCAAAGGCTTGGCGTTGTGTTTATTGAGTCTGAATATCAGCAGTTGGTTTGCCACGGAGCAGTGTTGGTTTATCCGCGGGGAAGCGGGTCGATCAGCGTGAATAAACAATAAGACAGCCAGGAACCCCATGCTATTCACAGCAGGCTCGTACCATGTGACAAGACATGGCCCTGTATGATTGGCACCACTGATTGGACATCACCGCCTAATGATGTCATCGCTTGGTGTTCCTGTGCAAGAGAAAACGAGAAGGGAAAGTATCTTTCTTTTCGTTTTGGGTATTTTCTTTTGGTTTTATCCAGGGTTATGAGTCTAATTTTACGATTTAAATGACCATACATTTTAAATTGAAATAGTACATTGCATAATGTGATATCAACGTTGAAAATAAAATAATGTATTAATATCAGGTTTAGACTCTTGCCTAGGTCCCCAATTCCATCCAGTACAGAGATATATATAGAAATATTGCAATGAACATTTGGGATAAAACTATCTGTCACTTCGTGCGCATTTGTCTGCCCTGTGTTTACCATGGATGGATATATAGATTTACCTTTCCAGGCAACATTTTATATATTTCTACTAACTGTGCAGACAGTGGCTGAAACTGTATTTGTTTGTCTGTTGTCTCATTATTGAAGAAACAGTTCCCACTCGTCTCTCTGTGATTAATTCCATATGAGGTATTTGATTTTTAATGTATACCACCTTTGATCTAGTGTCAAGACTGGACATTGTGGTTGTAACAAATGCAGTTTGTTGAGGGATGCACACTGTATCGTCATTGGACATTAACAAACCAGGTCCAGACAGGACTTTCCTAACCAGACATTCGCTTGAACCACAGCCACGACCAATAGATTTTTACTAATGTAGTCTCCTCCCCTGCTGGAGAGATGCGGTAGTGCACCTCTAGATATTTGCTGCGTTAAAGCATGAACACACAAGGTCTATTAGCAAAGGGGAATGTGAAAGTTAATTGTTTATGTCCTCATTTCATCTATGTTCCAAGCTCAGGCCAAGTTTCCCAGAGGGGAAGGTCCTTTGATTTGATGTCCTAATTTCTAAATGCACGGAGAACAGCATGCAAGAACTACTGTAGACGATACAAAGGGTGAGCAGGGCTTGGGGATTGTCTAAGGTGAAAGTGGCTTGTGTGTGTGTGTGTGTGTGTGTTTGCATGCATACGTAAATGCTTGTATGCTACAGCCCTCCTATAATCAGTTGTTCACATGATATTCAACCCCAGTGTAAATAAATTAGAGATCATTGGCTTTGCCTCTCTGGGAGAATGTCCGTTAGAAGGAATTTCAAGAGGCCAATAAGCCCGCTGGAACCGAGAAGAAAAAGGCATTTCGCAGTAAACAAGCTGGCCACGATAAGGCAATATCGGTGAACTGTTTTACATTTTGATGAGCTCCAGCTGAAGTAAGAGATGTAGGGAACGACAATCACATAATGTATGATGCATACAGTGGAGTAGCGGGATATCATTATTGTTTAGTTTAGTTATATTTATATATTTATTTATTCACCTCACCTCGCTATCTGTCCGTCCCTCTGTACAGACAGACGTGGGATGAGAGGGAGGGGAGGGAGTGGCAGCTTTAATATTGGAGTGATCGCCTGCTGATAAGGCTAACGGCTGGGGGATGTGGGGGGTCGGGCCCAACCCCCCCCCCCCCCCCCCCCCTCCTCTCCCACAAAAACACTTTCATTTTGTTTGCTGGCGAGTGACAGATAGAGAGACGGATGCTAGGAACAGATGACCTGGGAGGCAAGGGGAAGAGAGAGAGAGAGAGAGAGAGAGAGAGAGATGTGGATGCTACTCAATATTAAGAGATCAATCAGCCGGCGTTGAAATATACGTCTGTTTGGTCACATAAATGTGAAACCCTCACACCCCTAGGGTGATTTGTTTCCCAATATTGCATTCATATCACTGCTAACAATAA
The DNA here is from genome assembly GCA_025399935.1 of Amblyopsis rosae. NCBI lineage: Eukaryota > Metazoa > Chordata > Actinopteri > Percopsiformes > Amblyopsidae > Amblyopsis > Amblyopsis rosae. The sequence continues at coordinate 3,764 of JAODTR010003048.1, forward strand.
CAGCTTGACGCTGTATAGCTTAAATGAATATATATATATTCATGATTTTAAGCACTAATGACATGCTATCTGCGCGATAGCCATTCAGACTGTTATTACACTCTATGACGGTTAGGGGACAATTGCTATAGTTTACGACATACAGTGTGACCGAGCAATGGGTTTTAATAAAAAATAATAGCTAGCTATTTGACAATGCTTGTTGGACACATGCAGTTTGTTGGAGAAGAAATTAAAGAGTGGATTAAGCTGTGTTCAGTGTGTGCGCCAAGGACATTGTGAATTGTTCCTTGGATTGCTGAATGAAAATTCCTTTATTTCAACAAGTCCATTATAGTAAGCTACATGTTTGCTAGCCAACCAGTACACAGAGATGTGGTGAAATGCTTCCCCCCCCCCATCCGAAACTACAGTAGCGAACTGTGACCCTCGACACTGGGCCTTCAGTGTCACCACAACAACTCAAAAGTTGCCTATTATTTCAAGCAGCCCACATACCCATTTTCCCTTGTGTGATTGGGGGTTTATTACAGAGCTTTTGAAGCGGCCACACCTTTAGCGACGCGTCTCTGTGTGATCTGGGCCACTATAGCGATCAGAACCGCTGCGCAAAAGCTTAGCGATTGCAACGACTACTATAGTGAAGCTAAACTCACATCACGCACGCAAAATGCATAGCACAGTAGGCTACAGCCTGGTCTAAATACCGTCATTTCCCGGCTATTAACCGCAGTTAATACATTGATTTTGCAAACTGTCGGCAGCTCTGCGGCTAATACTCAGGTGCGGTCTATACACAGGGTTACCTTTTTTTTCTCTCATTGGACAATTTTTATTATTATTTTTAAGGTAATCCAGCGATATTAATGACACATCAAAAACTAAACATTTAGAGGGCTTTTCACATGGGAATTGGCATCCCGCTCTTTGTCCTGCCGGCCTCTCTTAAAGGCAAATCTACTGCAGTCACGTTTAGTTTAGTGTTTAGTGTTGCCATGGGAATGGAAGTTTGAGTTGAGAAGATCGATCGAAATCCATCGTTGTATTGTATGTATTGTAAGGTGTCAGCGTCAAAGTCGTCATGATGCTCAAATTCCTCCCCAAAAATGCAATGCTGACAGCAAAATTAATATTGTCGCATCATTATTAGTAAGTAGTGGCTTAACAATAGCTCCCCTGAAATTATGTGAATATCAGTCGTGTCAAAATTATTTTCTTTAGTCTAACTTTTTTCTTGGTACTGTAGTACTACGGTAGCTCACATTTCAGTTGCCAAATGTTTTTATTCTTACTTAAAGATAGTAGCATTCAGGCCTTTTGCTAGTTCACTTTCGATCCTATGCTACTCAACTTGTTTGTCGGTCTACATAGTCACGCAGGTCACAAGCATTCACCGTTCTATGCCATTCACAGAGTCAGCATGAGTCCCGTGGTAGGTAATTCTTACAGAAAGTCCCACCTCCAACCCATATCACACTGTGATTGGCTGTTGACAAATATCATGTAAATTATGCCCCTATTCACTTGGAACGTGGAAGGTATTAAATACGTGTCTTGAATGCTCCGACAGGAGTAACATAGTTGCTGTTCAGGGTATTCTGCCTAGCAACTATCACAAGATAACATGTGATTGGTTCATTTTCACCCCATTTGCCTTTATGTAATGTAGCTCACCGTTAAAGGTCTCACTTTCTCAAGATCAAGATCAATAATATATATATATTGATATATATTGATATATATATATATATATTGATATATATTTATTGATATATATATATATGATTATTATTATATTATTATTATACAACAGAGCTAATAAATAATATTTATTAGGCTATACTATATTTTATTTTGGGTATTCACTGAATACCTTGATGGCCCTGAGAGTTCCCGTAAGCTAAACTATAATAGTACTGTATTATATGTATGTATGGATATGTTTAGAAATATGTTGTTTAGAAATATGATTGATGTGGATGTAATCACTCAAACACGTCTACCACCAGCTTTGTTGCAGTAAGCATTTAGACAATTATGTTTCTTTGCTCAGTTACATTGCTTTGGTCCAAGTTGGCCAACCAAGCTTTGATCCATGTTTGGGCAATGGGCATAGGGTTGCTTTTGCAGAAAAAAATCTAAGGAAAATAAATTAATTGGAGCACTGATCAAGCATTTCTGCAGCGATATCTACTAAAGTAGCCTAATTGATGACTGAATTGTTCATGTAAGCCGCCTTCAGTCTTTTCAAGTCGTCCACATTCAACAAATGTCACAATGTTATTTTTGTAATAATTGCATTTTTTATTTTATTATATATAATTATAATTTTTTTGACTTCATACTGTAGATGTTCCTGGGCTGTTTTGCCTTGTCTGCCAGCAGGGGGTCTACATGTCATGTTTATGAAATGAACGCATGTATAAAACAAGAAGCCACATACGCCCTATTTTTCCCCTTATCTTCCTAATGGCTGCGACACAGCATGGTGCACTGACTTGGACACCGGGGACTAAGCAGCTAAAGCCAAACAGCAGGGATGGGATTTGGATATCAGAGATTTGGCACCGCGGACTCAGACAACGCCTATTAAAACACTCTGAGAACCGGCTTTGAAATGAGACCTGACATCCTTTTTCCACAGGCTGTCAGGACTATTTGGTGGCTAATTTGAAGCTTATACAATCTGTGTGTGTTTGCGTGTGTGTGTGTGTGTGCGTGTGTGTGTGTGTGCGCGGTGCAACACACAGAAAAAGCAGGGGGAGGGAGGAGGAGAGAAAGACCTCCATCGGGAGGTTAATTTAAGCAGTGACCAGTGGGAGGGAGCAGCTCAGGAGTGCTATCTGTGCAAGTCGGTGGCAGAACAAGCCATGCAGCGGTTGCGTTCCGACCGCGCTACACAGACCCAGCTGCCTGCCGGTTAATGAGCTCGGCGACTACAGTGTATTTCCATTTAAAGTGGCTGTTGTTGGGCCTCTCAGCTCCCCCAGGTTGATTGGAGAGTCCGCTTTGATTCACAAGTAAATAGTGACCTTCAGGCCACTTTGTTTCCATCAAAGAAGGTTAATGTCAGCCTGTCAGTCAAAACCCTACAGCAGTCAGAATTGGGTTTGCGTGTGTGTGTGAGTGTGTTGATTGCGGCTAATCTTTGACTTGTGTGCTGCGAACCCAGAGGGGTCCTCATTAAGACCAAAACGTTGTGTGACCTTTTAGCGGTGCCGTCGTCTTCCCACCCACACGTTCACCCAGCTGGGCCTAATTACCTCGCTCATTACCCCGCCTCCTAACAGTGGCAGGGCCAATCACAGCACAGCTATCGCCGGTGTGTGGAACCGAATACCGGGGGGGACAAAACATGACACAAAAATTAGTTTCTTTTCTGGAGACAACCCAAATGATAGCATCCCTACCATCCTCCATTTGGACGTAATGATGAAATATTCTTGCCTTCCCTCTCCCATTCATGCGTGATGCTATGTACGGCTATTCCTCTGTTACTTTAACACAGCTTCTTCATTTCTTTTATAATGCCAGCAGTAACATATAGGATCTCAACTTTACTGCCATCTTGATAACATGATAGGGTAATCAATTTTGGAGGGTTAATAGCTAGAGAAAGATTATGAAATAAAGAGTAAGAAATGGGGATGGGGGGTATTTTTGCTAATGATTCTCCTAAAAGCGTGAGGCTTAATTAGACAGAATGCTGCATATGTTGTAGGCTGGGTGGAATCATT
>JAODTR010003049.1:0-13111 GCA_025399935.1 Amblyopsis rosae
GTGCGGTAAAGCGATTGCAATACCGCTCCCGCTGCTCCGATTCTCCGGCCAATCTCTCGCTCCTTAGTCCCCTCACTCGCGAACAAGACCCCGAGGTACTTAAACTCCTTCACTTGGGGTAAGGACTCACTGATTCTTCACATTGAGGTCTAAATCAACTTCTAATGGCCATTGATTTCAGGAAATTCAAAACCAGCCTCTGTATCACTCTCATTATTGATCCAACCAAGCCCTGTTACATATGAGATTAGGTTGCATGACCAACTTGCAGTTGGAGAGGTGACACTTAACTAAATTGGTTGTGATACTTTAAAGAAAGTAATTGTGTGTTATCGGGCTTGGACGTGATTCAGAAAATGAATTTATACCCACCCAACACGCACACACATGCGCTCGCACACACACACACGCCCGTACATGCACGCACGCACGCAGGCACACACACACACACACACACACACACGCCCGTACATGCACGCACGCACGCAGGCACACACACACACACACACACACACCTACACACACACACCTCTACAACTCTCTTCCCTCACTGCAGACAGTGATCTGGGCCAAACACACAGACAACTAAGTGGTCAGCACTGCAGTGCTCTTTTTTTGTTATGTGCTTAGCTCCCTTTTTCATTCAAACAGTTTGCAAATGCCAATCTGATTTATTGGTGTCCAGAGACATGGAGGCTTGGCTCTCCTAACTGTACTTAATAGAGTGACTTTGAAAAGAGGATTTTTGTCAAGGTGACAGGCAGTAAAAACAGACTCCAGAGAAGCCCAGACATTTGGCTGAAATGTGTGAGTATTATAATGCGGCACTGTTTGGGATTGCAGAAAACTATGACCACGATTTTATAGACAAGCGTGCATATTAAGGTTTAAACATAAACTTCCAAAAAGGTATCATTAATGATCATTTTCCTAGATTACAGTATAGCTCCTATCTGGGTTGTTTTGACAGTATTCATTGTCATTATAAGGAGGATATTTTTTCTTAAACAGCCATTAAATTGTAATTTTGACAATACCACGTGATTCTGACAGATGACTGCAAGATTGCAGGCGTCGCATAGAGTAACTCTGTTTACCACTTTTGTTGCTGTTGTGGGAAATATACAATATTTTGATTGTATATGGCGACTATTCCATTTCTTCTCCAATTTCTCTCTTTGCAGATAAGGCCTATTGCTATATTAATCACAATATCCACCAAGATAAACTTGATTTATTTTCTTTTTCTCTCAAATGACTCAAATGGCTTTCCCACACATTATCTCCCAGAGGGCTGCTAGCAGCAAACTATCAACGGAAATTGTTCAAGTAGACAGTAACACCTTTAATTCATCTTTCTGCAACGAGCCAAGGCAGATTGTCAACGGTTTCTTTTGTCACGACGCCTTCTGTCTCAAGCTAAACGGGGCACTTGTGTAGAGGTCATATCTACTTTTGGTGCTGCAAGCAGGGTGGAGCCATTTTCCTCAAACTGCTAAGTACTGGTCATTCATTTTTAAATGGGAGCTAACCGTGGCGAATCTGTCCTTCAAAAAAAAAAGCTAAATATGTCCGCATTATACTCATGAAATATTAATGAGGCCACAGGAAGAGGGGACAAGGGTTAGACAGCATTAATAATTAATTGGCTAGTTGATCTCCTGTCCACTTCTTCACTGTTCGGGGGCCATCCAAAACACGTGTCCAAGATCATCTATCCATCCCTGAGATATCAAAATTGTAATGTGTTTTATCTGTGTTCATCCAACCCAGTGAGGTCATATGAGGATGTTAAGTTGGTGATATGTTTTGACCGAGCGAGCATGCGTATGTGTATGTGTGTGACCGCACACATACTTCTGAGTGGGAACTAAGCCATTTAGACGATGAGTCAGTCATGGCCTCATCAGACATAATTATGTGAATACCTTACAGTACTGTTCTTGCATGCAGGCAAACACAACATATGTGGAACTTCCTACTTCAGTAAAATGCGGCTGACTTAAGAGGAAGTGTGCTTAGAAAAGCTTCTTCTAATAGTGTGTCTCAGCTGAACTTCCTCTTGTGCCCAACAGAACCCGCTGATAACTGTGCAACCGTGCTTTGGTACTGTCACTCATGACATTTTGGGTCAGAACTGGGTTTGTCAAATTGCTACAGGTAAAGGGTTCAAGTGTTCCTCGAAATCATCTTATGTGCCCTTACCGGATACAGTATGCTACATACTGTATCCATGTACTGTAAAGAGACAACATGAGATGTAAATCTCCTAAATGGAATTGTTACAGTAAAATATATATAAAGGTATATGTGTGTGTGTGTGTGTCACTCTGTCACTGTGTGGATTTGCAATTTGCAACTGTCAGACCCAAGGGAAGCTGCTGTCTCTCTGCAACAACTCTCTATGTACTGTGTGTGTGCGTGTGTGTGTGCATGTGCACGTGTGTTAAGGGGAAGGAACTGACCCTCAACTCCATCAGTGTGTCTATTATGTGGAGCTGAAATGCTCTCTGTTATTCCTGTCTTCTGCACCGCTGACTTTGAAGGGGCTTACAGAGTTTGCCTGGCGATTTGGTTAACAGCACCATGAACGATTCCTGCTGCCTTGTCTTCTCAGAGAGGAAGAGCCACTGACCTCCTCCACTTCCTCAACATCCCTATTGTCCACAATGAAATGTGGCCCGCTGCCTATGAAATGGCCACACACACACACGCGCACACACACACTCGTACTTGCTAACCTTCATCACACAAACTAAATGCTAGAGCGGTTAGTGATGAGTATGACCTATTAGGATACTTAAAGGTAAATAGCCATTACTTAATTTGTACACAGTAGGTTTGACTTAAGCGATGATAAATATACCTCTACTCACACTGAACCCTGCTCCTCCACCATATGTGCCCAGTTTTGTTTCAAATTATATATAAATTATATGTAATATTGAATATTTCTATGATATAAATATTACTTTTGGTTTTCTGGGGGTGATATGGTGCAATCAAGGAGTGTAGCTTTAATTCAGTAAAGGACACTTCTAAATCATTGCCATAAAAGTCTCAAACCTCAGTCATCACTCAGGTTTCCATTACGTCAATGTACTTAATGGACACAAGTCACATACAATTTAGAGGATGGGGGAATTCTGTCTCCTACTGACTTCTACTGTGTTAGATACAGTATGCTACTGTGAACTGCTAAATTCAATGTACAAAGTGAAAAGGTAATTATGTTTAGTGAGCAACACACTTGGCTCTAAATTACACTTGTATAATATGGATCCTGGCCTATATATCTACTTGAAGTCCCAGGAAACATAGCCCAACCACCACATGCTGTATGTGTGTCACCTTGCGCCAAGGACAAGTATTGGAAATCGGCTAATTCGAGATAGTACAATACACAGGCAGCTTGTGCATCTGAAGAGAGACTTGCTGCAAACAGTGATGGGTGACGGGCATACCCATCACAAGAACACCCACCAGAACATCACCTATGGTGATGACAGCTATTGATATTCACATGACCTTCTGTAGTCGCAATGAGATAACTTGTGTTAAATCATGCAGTTCTTCGCTGTTGCTATTAGGCTTCAAAAAGGCCAATATGTTTTACATAACTATGTTACACAAGCCCTATAAACTACACTTTATCTTTGTCTATTCAAAACGTTGACATTAATGTGATTGTATGCTTTCTATGTAATGTTTTATAGCACTGAAGGCCTATTATATCAATATGGACCAAGAGTTCACATTGCTTTTACCTTACCGTTGCAAAGAATCAGACCTTCAACAAAACACAAATGAGAAATGCAGTCGTGTGTCTTCTCCCTTCAGGACACTCCATGACTGTTCCCTGCCGTGTGTGGTGGCTCTCTGGCCTGGTAAGTACACAGGCACGCCAGCTCAGAGGAGATCTGCCAGACACACTCAGACCCTGGCAACATTTTCTTTTTTTTCCTAGTGACACTTCTAACATGCAAATTGCACTGTGTGGAAGTCCCAACTTCCTCCTTCTTAAAGAGACAGTTCCCACCATTTCTACCATCAGGCCACAAATGAAGTTTGGCTTGTGAGGATATTTGTATCCTCTGCAGTGTGGGATGTCTTCTGGCTTTTTTTTGTGCGTAATTCTTAAGTGTAAGGATCCAGCCAGTGATGTGCGTATTGTTAGCTTTGCTTTTAGCTCTTATGAATACCCAGAGTGCTCTTATAGTCCTATAATAGCAATGAGGAATGGAAAAGGACGGGCCACCTGCTGTACACCGCTTAGCTATTTAATGTATGTCAAACATAATTGAGGCGAGGACTGAGAATATAGTCAGCAAGCAAACTGTACGAACCACTGTCATCATGCTAAGTGCCACAAGAGTTTCACTGTATGTGGGAAATCCAGACATTACTAATTTTAATAATGCTTTTTATGACAGATACTGTGAAACAAATCGTTCTTTAATCAGAAATTCACACATGCGTCTTTTTGGAAAATGTAATTATTGGGACTGAATCGCTGAAAATGACGTTTCCTTCTGTTATTCACACAAATCTATTATATCCATTATCTTCTTCTTCATCTATGGAGTTGCTATGCTATGAGCTAAGGCTTAACACAACATGTCCGTGTAACACACGTCCGTAACACAACATTAACCAGCCAAAAGCCTTGGCTGAATACCTATCGTACCGTCAAACATTTCCTCTATTGCTGTCCTGAACGATTCAGCTGAATCCTAATTGCGGAGCTCAGCAAAAAATAACTACGGAGAACTTGCGGCTGTGTGATCTAAAGTTACAGCGCTCCGCACCAGTCCAGGACTTAGCTGTGGAAAAGCCTGTCTCTCAGGTGACAACAGCAGCACGAGCATGAGCTAAGAGGATTCACACGGCATCCTGCAAGGCAAAAGGCTCTGCCTGGCAAACTGCCCTCCATGCTGAGCCCGCCACAGGGGAGCGTGCCAGGGTGTAGCCATGCAAAATGGCTCCAGAGGAGAGCAATGATATGATGCTGACTCAGACCTCAAGAGAGTCTGCCTGGTAACTTCAGAACACATTTAGCAAGGTTCATTAAGTCCTGTTGACAACAATAAACCTGTATTTGTGATCACGGCATACAAAACCCCTATATTATTACCTTGGCATGAAAGCATAAGCGTAAAAACCGTTCTTATCATATAGTTATATGGTAATAAATAGATAACCTAACTAAAATGATTAGATGCTTTATATACACCATGCTCAGCCAATGTTATGGCTTATTTACCTGCCTGCCTACATTGGGCAAACTGGTTTAATGTATTTCACTGTATATAACATGTACCCCACAGGATTATTTATTATCTTGGTCAGTGTAATTATTAATAATGTCTACCATAGTTTAGTCATGTATAGCAGTAGGCTACTGGTAGTAGTTCAAATCTTTGCTGTTCGTGTTTTGTATTATTATAGCCTGTACCAAGACCATATTCACTTTGTAAATTGTCTTGGCATTGGGAATTGTTTGCAGTTTTTGCATCCTACCTCTGGTTTATTTTGAAACTATTGGACAGCCTTTAACCAATCAGCGTTGCTCCAACTGTTTTGATTGCATCATCTAGCTCTACCACCCTCTAGAAACACACTTGACATCACGCTAATGCAAACAGAGTTTCCAGACTATATGCTCAGATAAATGTTTTTAGCTAAGGGCAATAGTCGGGCAGAGCCAGGCTAGGTTTATTTATTATTATGATATATTAATTATAATATTCTATACATTTTTGGCACTATATTGAGTTGCTTTTTCATCAACCGATCAATTGGATTTGATATCTCTTACACTTTCTTGGTTTACACTGTGCATATTCTGTTAATAATCTAGAACATTTTGACGGTTCTTTTGTTTAAATTTATTTTCTTTCTTTTTTTACAATATGCAAACATGGCAGACTGTGATCTTACGTTTGAATCCTGGCTGACACACAGAGATCTATGTGTGACGCTGTCAATCTTTCACACTCATTCACTTGTAAGACAAAGCTTATCATTGATAGTACGGTGATAGAGCAACTACTACATCTACACTGATTTACATAAAGGTCTGGTTTATTTCTCACATGGGTGAGGAACCTAATAAAAGTGTGTATGTGTGTTTGGGGGCAGAGAGAGTGATAGAGGGAGAGAGAGAGACTTGCTAGGAAGCAAATAGTTTGCCTGATTGATGCTAAGCACCAACTGAATTGCGCATGCCACGCTCCACAAAGACTTCATTAAACTGATAAAAGAAGTCCCACTCACTATCCAGAAACACAAAAGAAGACACTACTAACTACACAATAACTAACTCTGTTTCAAAGAGAAAGACTGCAGTAAAACAAATGCGGCTATGCTTTAATTTTGAATTCATATTTGTGTACATTAACAATTCCATCACAATACTCAACTTCACTAGCTAATGCCATAAACTCCAAATTCTCATTTGCTACTGTGTCCCTTTTTGACAATGACCTTGCTACAAAGCTCTAATATCAGCTGTTTCTCCCGATTTCTTCAAGAGCAGGCCTGTCAAATTTAGGTTGAAAAGGCGATATTCAGTAAAACTCAAGACCAAACAGGTGTAAACATCTTTAAATGTGTTGCTATTTCAACTGTTTCGAGCAGCAGCTGACAATGATGACACATTTTTTTTCCCACAAACAAATGACTATTATCTTAACACTTATTTTGGTCTTGCAGAGACTGAGTATGAAGGCCTTAGCGTTTTAAGAATTTGTTATGTGCATAAAAGATCATCATAAATTAGTCTAAAACATTACAAGAAAGAATCAATTTCTTCCATGTATTGCTATGACCTCATCCAACAGCCTGAGATTCTTATTACAGCGGTCTTACTGTTTTACAAATAAGAAAAATCTTACCGTGGTGCTAAATGCTGACTAACGGCTCTTACGGAATACAATACATTTTCTCTAGGCTTGAATAACAACCCCTGCCCCCCGTTATCGAGTGGGGAACATTATTGATTTATCTTTACAGTTGTTCTGTAGCGATTGCATTAAAGTGTATATATATATATATATATATATATAGAGAGAGAGAGAGAGAGAGAATATAATACCATGATGGCTGCACTGTTTCATTTACTGTCAAATACTACATGAGTCTGAAAACAATAATCCATTTTCCAGTTTGTTTGAAAGTTCTACTACTGTTGGACTGTAACCTAGCAATATATTATCGATCCAACTGTACTGTTTGATTCCCTGTGATAGATAAAGCATTATCCTGCTTTGTCCGTCCTGCAATGCAATGCAATGCCGTTAACAACAGCAGTAGGTCAGGTGTGTGTCATGCAAACACACTGCATTGTAGGATATCATGTCCCATAGACGTACCGCTGAGACATCTAGAAGATGGATTATTGCATCGCGCAGAAACACCCGCTCTAATATTAATGCCACGGTAAAGACCACATAGCACGAGACGCATAGCTCCTCGTATGTAAATGAAATAGGCCCTTCCTTTGAATGAATTGATTTATGTCTTCCAGCAGCTCGGTGCGTTCCTAAGAACTGTAGTGTGTCCTGAACACACTACAGTTCTTAGGAAGAAACGCTACTGAAGACAGAGGGGAAACCATGGTCCCAGGCATCCCTCCTATCCCCGCCGCCACCTCGGGAAAAACAACACCCTGACTCCGAGACGGTCCTCTCCTTCATTGTGTGTGTGTGCACATTAACTGCAGCAGAATGTACAATCCTCTCTACCCATAGAAATCCCCTGTGAGCCACAGTGGCCCGACATCGATGGCTCCTCCGATGGTGGAAATATGGATTTGGTTTCATCCCCATGTTTTTCCTTGTTTCTGCATCTTCTGCATCTTCGGCTCATCCATCTCTCTCTCTCTCTCTCTCTCTCTCTCTCTCTTTCTGTCTCCCTCGTTCTCCCTCCATTACCACCCCCTCCCCATACCTCCACCTTGCCCTCAACTGAGTCCTGCGACCACAGCGGCTCACAACAATATATATTATATATATATAAAAATATAAATATATATATAAAAGAAAAGAAAAGAAGCATTTCATCATTGTTACGGCCATGTGTAACGAAGGGAGACGGGGGAGATTCTGTTCTGGGGCAGTGGGGGTGTTGTGGTGGGGGGGTCGAAACACAAAGGTTTGCGTGCTGGATGCCAACCCACAATGTCGCGGGTGCATAGCATGTGCAGAACACCTTCGCTCACTAACCCCCTCCTTCCCCTCCCGTAACACCGTTCAGAATAATCTGTTTTTTCCAAAGCCCACAATAACAGCAGCCAAGACAACAGAGGGTAGAGGAAGGGTCTCGGAGACAGCTCGATAGCGGCGAGACGTTATTTGACATCCTGTACGATTGTTCTTTCTATCCATAAATGATAAGGGGCTGAACACATGAGCATGCATGCCTACACAGATGTGTCTGGCCATATAGGGTGTGCTTCATCCACAACGCTGTTTAACATCATCACACAGAGAAACCCAGAGCAGCCCGGAATACGCCTTCTCCACAACATACAATGCATCGAGAGAAAAGGGCTTACCTATGCGTTTCAGCTGTGCTCGACGCTGCTCTCTCGTCTCATGATGTTCACCTCCACTAGCTCGCGCCGCTCCTCTCCCCATAGCGGCATTTCTCTGCTATCTGTTTCCACGGCGAGCCTTTTTGTCCTCCTGCAGTTCCCTTTGCCTGCTGCACTCTTCCTCTCTCTGGCTGAATACACACACACACACACGCACGCGCGCACACGCACAAAAGAAAGAGAAAACAAAGAACACTTCCTGATCTCTGGGTCTAATAGGCTGGCTCCTCTGCGCTGTTGTTTAGTCAAAGCAGGCAGGTTGATCTGCACTGTCCTCTCTCTCTCTCTCTCTCTCTCTCTCTCTCTCTCTCTCTCTCTCTCTCTCTCTCTCTCTAGCTGATTCTATTCCATTCACATCAGACTGAAGCCAACCCCCCTCGATCTCCTCCCTCACAGAGCCAGTGTCTCCTCCTCCCCCTCCCTTCTGCTTGTCAGAAGGAGGTTGATTCACCAACGGACAGCAGCAGGCAGGATGAGAGCCCTCTGTGCCTTACACTGACATTTAAAATAAATACATTGGCAGGACTGTAAATGACCGTGCTGCTGGCAGGAACAGAAGAGGACCGTACTAAATAATAGAATAAAAACAGAACCAGGCATACGCACGTGTTACATAATTTATGTAGCATTCGGAATAAAGATAAGCATTTTGTCATTTGAAATAATCAATCTTAAACATGGTGTTATCTTGCATTCTCTCTCTCTCTCTCTCCCCTATAATAATCCTTATTCTAGACTAATGGCTGGATGGTTAGAGGCACTAGCAATGACAAACAAGTGTTTCTAGTATCATATTGGCTTTATGCCAAAAGTGACATTGCGGTACAAGCAAGTATTAGCGTGGAAATTGCTGATTGGGAGCAAGGGTGAAAATGATTGTGTGCTCACAAATTGACACCACACATAACTGACCTGTTAAAAAACAATGACTTCATTGCTTACAGTCCAGCAGGCATTCAAAACACAACTTTCACTGTAAATGGACTGCATTTATATAGTGCTTTTCTAACCTTTCAGCCACTCAAAGCACTTTGCCTCACATTCACCCAGTCACATGTACATTCATAAACTGCCTTTCAATGGCATGACCAACCACTGGGAGCAGTTAGAGATTTGGTATCTTGCTCAAGGATGCTTACAGGTAGGTCACCACTGGGGTTTGAATCTATGACCTTTTGGCTGGGAGCCCAACACCCAGACCACTAGACCATCCTGCTCCCTTTATACCTTTAGCTATACCTGTACATGTCCTGCACTCTTATCTGAAAGCGGAGAGGTGTATGAATCGTGTTGTTTTAGAACTAAAGTGCTGAAGCCATCCCACTAATTAAAGTATGAAGCCCTAGTCTTACCATATGGCCATCGTGTTACCAGGTCAGCAACTCTGGTCAGATTATAGGAGCATTGTGTGTTGGTGGTGGTGCGGGGGTTGGTCATAAGAAAGCTGTCCAGTTGGGGACAAATGACAATTAAACATACAGTAATGATATTAGTCCAATATTCAAGTAAAATATTTCTCATGTCAGGTTTGCATGATCACTACTATTTCATTCACAAAAACACAATATTACAGGTAGTAACACACACTCTGTCAAGGAAATTAACATGCTGTTTCTCAGTATGTTATATTCTGCATAAAATATTGGTATTTTATGCAGTCTTAATGTTATTAAGTCTTATATTATAAGTATTAATGTTATTAAGACTTTATTTCAAAGGTATCACGTTTTCAATTTAGCCTGATGCATATAGTGTATTGTATTTTTTCATGTATGACTACACTTAGTTAAAAACTAATGTGTCCATCCTGAGCCCAATGGAATATGCCTATGTACAGTAGTTGGTAGAGTATGCAGCCATAAACTAGACATAACTGTTATTTTATTTTCAATAGCCAATGGTACATGCTCGAGGCGTGGAGATGATGATCATGGGCCCTCCGTGCCTCTTGTAATGTGACAGGCTGACAGCTGTGTACGGTAGGCCTTTGTGTCCAGGTAGCCTATATTGGAATGGTCACCCCGTCTACCGCCACATTTCAAACTAACAATGTTAGCTTCTAGGAGCAGAATTTACATGTGCACTGCTCTTGAGATTACTAACTTGTCTACTTATATCTTTGGATACAAGCGTGTTAAATTACATAATCGCAATGGAGTAAAGTTACAGTAAATTACAGTAAGTTACAATAATTAACGTTCAAGGCTGTAAAACCACAAGTTTATCCAAACCTGACTCTGAAGTGAAGCGATGCATGACAATAGGGAGGACTATTTGTAGGATGTATGATTTTATAGCACATTACGACTGACATTTTGAGCAAAAAGATAACGTTGTTGTGATCAACAAGTTAAAAAAAACGCCAGTTTGACTTTACCCCTGATCAGTCTGGCGTGGAGGAATGTGACACTGCCCCCACGTGGTTATAATTGTATTGCATGTACAGTTGTATGTCAGAGGTATTCAACAGGTGGTCCTCCAAATTATTTTCTTCCAAAAATGTAAATGTCAGAAAATATACATACGCATAAGTTCAACCTGTGCTATAAATTTGAAAATGTCAATTATTTTAATAAATTAGTTAATGCCATACTTTTATAAATGGCACTCTAGGCTGCCCTACATATTTTTGTTGGTCCAGAGACTAAATATTTCATACTATGTGATAGAAACACAGCACAGGGAACCCCTATCAGCCAAGGGGTCCTTGGGCTGAAAAACACTGAAGACCTCTGTCCTATGATACATAGTTGTCAAGCAAAATCTCACCCTTGCACACTGTTGTATTGTTAAGTAATGCAATATTTAAATGAGCTTTTAATAAAATAACAATGGTGTGCATATCATTTTAATACCATCTGGTCCATATTAAAGGAAGAGACAGGTGCATCTGTTCTGTTCAAGACCTTTATATTAAACTTCCAGCCAGTATTGGAGTTTCATTATTTTTTGACTTGACATATCAAATTGAGAATTTAAAACCAGTAAATGTACAATTTAACATACTATGAGATATGTAAACAAAGAACACAATTTTAACACAAAATATCACTTTGACGTTCTTATCATGAAACTCGTTTGTCATTTTAAATCACTATTATTCGACATTAGTGTACATTTAAGTGTGTAAAAAAAAAAGGTTCAGACAACTGTACATGTAATTTACATTCTAACAGTTCAACATGGCTTCTTTACAAAAAGTTCTAGTATGTACAATTATTACACAGGAAACATAGTCAGGTAGGGTTTGATTGGTCTCATTGTGCAGTGGACAGACCTTTTTGACTGAGGAGAATTACCCAAAGGAAGTATTATTTGCTGGTAAAGCACATACTGAGAAGCAACTTTTGTCCACTTGCTTCACTCCAAAACGTGACTATTTCTGGGATGATGTGCTGGTGAAAATAGCAAGGAAAATTAGATTATTCAAAGCCTCAAACATTCATATTGATTTGTTTCCTTGCTGAATTTATGCATGTGTGCACTCAAAATATTTTTAATAAAAAAACAAATTAAAATTACAAAATATATATATTGTTGCAGTAGGTGAATCATTGTTTAAAGGTACACCATATGCAATCATAAAATAACCATAATATTGTTTGTATATAAACAAATGCAAATGAGAAATAAATTAAAGTATTAACCCACACAACCTTAACTTGCTAAAATTGAATTTAGGTAGTTTAAACATAATTGTTTATGCTGTACCCAGTTTGATAGCCGTGGACTCAAATTCATAAACATACTGTTATGTTTATGTTTCATTTTCTGATAACAATGTGAGTCTCTCTAGAGTGAGGCACATTTCCATGTGTTTCTCTCCCGATATCTCCTTCCCCCTCGCTGCCCCTCCTCCATCAATGATATGAAGACCTCCCTCCCCCCAGTCACCCAATAAAAACATTAATATATTGAATGACAACTATCAGTCATTCATAACGGCTTGTGCAGGAAAAGTCTTAGACTGAAAAGCCAGTTTTGCTCATCGGATGCACAGATTGTAGTTGTGGAAAGGGTTGGAGACAAGATGTTGAATCTACTACCACTTTCCCCTCTTGCTCCAGTCCTTTGGAGTGAAGTGGAGACATTTAGGGTCAATGCGCAGGTGTCTCTTCTGCATTGCTCTTTCATGTCCCTCCACAATGTCCTCTGAGAGAGTCAGAATATATTGACCCTAGACGAAAGTTAAAAGGAATGTTACAATATTTATTAAGATGACTATTTGTGAAAGGTGTTACAATTAGCCATTTCAAAACTAAAT
Organism: Amblyopsis rosae; assembly: GCA_025399935.1. Lineage (NCBI taxonomy): Eukaryota > Metazoa > Chordata > Actinopteri > Percopsiformes > Amblyopsidae > Amblyopsis > Amblyopsis rosae. The sequence goes on from JAODTR010003049.1 coordinate 12,861, forward strand.
GTTATAAAATTAACTTATCACACGCATGCAGATAATTATGCATGTCTATGGACTTCCAGAGGCCCTCAATGATGTCCAACATGACAAGTTAACACCACAACCTGAGTCGCATACATCAGAACATAAGAGTTCATTCATCCATCCATCTTCTCCCGCTTATCCGGAGTCGGGTCACGGGGGCAGCAGCTTCAGCAAGAGACCCCAAACTTCCCTTTCCCGAGCAACATCAGCAAGCTCTGACTGGGGGATCC
>JAODTR010003050.1:0-13110 GCA_025399935.1 Amblyopsis rosae
ACATTCAGTTTGGAGTTCAGGAGATTGTCTTGACCAGGACCACACCCCTAAATGCATTGAAGCAACTGCCATGTGATAGTTGATTAGATAATTGCATTAATGAGAAATTGAACAAGTGTTCCTAATAATCCTTTAGGTGAGTGTATATGAACAGTACTTTTGTTCCTCTTTTCAGTGAGAATATTTTCAGATAAAACCAATTTCTTTTCCAATATTATATTTTTCTTTGAGATGGCCAAATCCCCCCTAATCTTATATGGCGTACACATGTCTATTAAGAAAAATATATGTTTTTAGTAGAGACATCTTGAAAGAATGGCCCAGTCCAAAATATAATATAGTTTATTATTATTACTATTATAATATCAAGAGTAATTTTAAAGAGTAATTTAAAACATATGTATCAAATGAATGACAGTAACAGGATTGACGTTACGGTAACAGACTTGACAGGAGACACATACTTCACATATTTGTCTACACACTCGTGTAAAGTTCTGCTCCTAGAAGCAGTGTAGAGTAGTGACACCTTGGAGTAGGTCGGGGGAGTTCTGGAAAGGGCTCCACCTACTGACTACTGGGAGACCTGGAGGGGTGTGATTGGGAGGAATGGCCTTCCTTGTTGGAGAGATTATATCTCCACACTGGCCTGGGAGCGCCTCGGGATCCCCCAGTCAGAGCTGGATAATGTGGCTCGGGAAAGGGAGGTTTGGGGTCCCCTGCTGGAGCTGCTGCCCCCGCGACCCGACTACAGATAAGCGGATGAAGATGGATGGATGGATGGATGGATGGATGGCCTGTCCTATCTGAACCTGAGCAGTGTGATGTTATTGGACTTCTGTGCTAGTCACGGTTTGTTCATAACACAACGTTCCAATACAAGGTGGCTCATATGTGTACTTGGTATCAGAGTACCATTGGGCCAAAGGTCCGTGATCGACTTTGTAGTCGTTTCAGCAGACCTGAGGCCACATGTTCTGGACACTAGGGTAAACAGATGAGCTGAGTCAATTGATCAGCATCTGGTAGTGAGTTGGATCAGATTGCGGGGGAACTGCCAGAAAGACCTAGCAAGCCTAAGTGTATAACGTTGTCGGGAAGACCCTGTTCGGAGCGAGTTTAACTCACACCTCTAAAAGAACTTCTCCATTCTAACGAAGAAGGTTGGCGACATGGAGTTTTAATTGACCCTGTTCAAGACCTTCATTATTGATGTGGTTGCCAAAAGCTGTGGTCAAGGTAGTTGGTATACCTACCATGGAGGCAACCCCAGAACTCGCTGGTGGGCTCCAGCAGACAGCGAGGTTGTCAGACTGAAGAAGGAGGCCATCCGGTAATTTCTGCCTTAAGAGACTGGATTCGGTGGATAGGTATAGTCTGGTGAAAAACACTGCAGCTGGGGCAGTTGCAGAGGCAAAATCTAGGATATGGGAAGAGTTTGGACAGAACATGGATAATGACTTAATCTGACATGCCAGAGGAATTGTTTGGGGAGCAGTACATTGAAACTGTTTATAAAGGGTATAGAGGGTAGAGATGAGAGAAAGGTACTTTTCTTTGATCTGTTGATATCCTGATATAAAAGATGATGTAACCTCCTGTTAATTATGTAATTCTGGAATGTGCTATTATTTTGCATGGGTTGCATGTTTTTTGGTGAGAGTAACAGTATTGATGTGAAATCAGGAGAGAACAGATACATTTAAGTATATTATTTGTATATAATATATATTTTTACCAAAAACACAGTTTATCAATAACATTTTACTTCAAACAATGTGTAAATGTGAAAATGCTAGAATTTTGTCTACATTTTACAAATTAAAAGCCCTGCTGAAATGGAACAATCATAGCGAGGGACATGCCAAAAACCTCACCCTCATTCGCAAAAAAGCAATTTTACTTATTAAAATAATACATAATTGGCTTTGATGTTATATTGAGGAAAGAATACGTAGTAATGTTGTATTTATAAATGACATATTTTGTTGTTGTTATAGTAATATTATGGCTGATTATTTCTTATTATTTATATTGCACGGAATGAGATGCCTTTATTTGTGGTGCTTATTTAAAAACAAAACAAAACACCACACTCCGCAAACACACCAGTATGAAAGACCAAACAAATGCAGTATTTCATCATATTTACCAATAAAGACCAATAGAACAGATCAAACCAATAATATTATTTTATATACGGCCATAAATATCACAGAACTGTACCTATAAAAAAACATTTCATACACGCGACATTACATAGTTCTACGCATCCACGACTGTGCGCCACACGTGTCCATTGGCACCGTGCAACCGAACTATCCAGGTTTTTTCGTAACGTTGTCTTCGCTTTAACCAATCATAGCCCGTCATTAGGTGGTATACATCCGGGTTATGCGTTGTTAGGTAGGCACTTCAGTATACTAGTCATTATGTTGAGGAAACTACAGTAAAGAGGTTAATTTAAATGTTGTAATTGTCAGATCACTTAACCATGAGTAGCGCTTGTAGAGAAGTGGTCACTCTTCAACTGGGACATTATTCCAACTTTGTTGGGACACACTGGTGGAATTTACAGGTGAGACTTTGAGAGATACTGTCGCAGGCTAACATAACATTAAGTCGGCGAATGACTTTTGAAAATGCGACAGTCGCATGACTGTCAATAATGGTGTCGACAGTGATCGTTTTGAATATTAGTAAAAACTGAAAATGTACAAACATCGACTTTTACATGGAATTTGCTGCCAGAAAGGATGGAAGCATGCTACAGATAGAGATAGAGACTAAATCCGTACCTGTACTGTAGGCAAGTAAAATCTTTATAGGGAATATATTTAATTATTCTCATCAATATGTCGACATTGGTAAACAATTCCATTGATCTGTTTCACTCACGCAGGGCAGACACTGTACAGTATGAACTTGTTGATGATCACACACCATTCTGTTCATTAATATATTTGAATAAGTCACTATCACGAAATAACTGACGTTCGTGGTTGGTATATGTTATTGTGCAAACTGCTAGTAACTGACTGTAAATAGAGACGTTATGACATTTATAACAAATGAACTCTGTTGTGTGATAGGAGGCGTCTTTATCATATGACCCTGACGCCCCCCAAAATGAGCTGCAGAGTGATGTTGTGTTTCGTGAAGGACAAACCTTGGGGGGGCATGTCACATACACCCCACGCCTCATTGCCATGGACCTCAAAGGTACCCCTTTATCCTTCAGTCTCAAACCTGCATTTTATTGTCTTAATGTGTCTGAGAAATAATGTATTATTAAAAAGCCTCTTTCTGTGTTTGTCTTTAACAGGAAGCCTTCAGACGCTAAGGCAGGAGGGTTGTCTTTACGACAGTGGCAAAGACACTACCACTGTAGCATGGTAGTAAACAGTGCATAGCTTCTCTTCTAGTGCCTGGCAACCACACCTCTTACTTATATTACCATTACAATATGGTCTAGCAATACCTCCTTGATATGATATGGTTTAATTGATTTATTAACCATCTGTGTGAGTTACACTATTGCCTTTCACGGTTGTGTGTAAAGTAACATTTAGATACACATAAAGCAACTATTATCTCCCCACTGACCAGTGCTGTTACATTGCAGTGTTACTGGTGTACTGTTCATGCAATATAAACACGCTTTACCTTGCAGGGAGGGACACATAATGATGCATAAAGAGAGCCCCACATTGAAGAACATGTTTCTCCAAGACCTGGAGCAGTTGGATGTAAGTGTATAAGGCTGGGTGACGGCCCACTAGCTTTGGTTTAGCCCAGCTTGCCTGGAGTGATTTATAAAGAAGGCTATTAACAGGGCCACAGCATCTAGCCTGCTTAACACTACTATACTTAAGCATGTTTTGATTGACAGCTGTCTCTGTTTCCAGAATGGGGAGATAATGGCTGCTGTTGATTTTGACTGCGGCTTGCAGCCACACAGCTCCGGTAATGTTTGTTTTTATAAATTTATTTTGAAACGCGTTCCTCTGATTGGTCAAAATTGACCAATCCCAAGCTCCGCTCCTTTTCGCCCTGTCCTCCAATAACAGTTGAGCAAGTTTAGAATCAGACAGAAACTGCATCAACCATCTGTTTTCCTGTGGTAGCCTTACCTCCCTCGTTAACTGGCTAAATGGTTCCCATATCCACAGAGCTCCCCCTGCTGGTTGGCGCCACGGGCTCCAACACGGTGAACAGCCGCCTGGAGCGCCTCCAGAGCGGGTACCGGCTGGAGGGCAGCGTCCGGGTGTGGTCCGACTTCCTGCGCATCCACTTGCACCCCCGTACCGTCTCGGTCATACACCTGTACAACCACGACGGGTAAAGAAGATCCCTTTTCTGAAATGTATTTGTGCTGCCAACTAGGTTTGACAGGTTTACTTTCTGAACTTTTCTTTTCCAAATGTATCTAGGTTTTGTTGTGGTTTCAATTATTTCTTCTATTTATTTTATTTATTGACCAAACAAAAAGGACTACATATAAAGTAATATTAATTGACTTGCATATGTACAATCACATGAGACTTCATATCACTTTTTATAGGTACCCCTTTATAGGTACAGTATGAGCTCAAGTAGAAATACTTCCCATAGCGTTAACTGTTGCACTGCTGCATCTGTACCACTAGATGGCAGTGTAAAGTCAGGAACTAAAACAAATTTGGCGGAAACCAAGAGAGAGATTATGTGGACCTTGTGTGTTCAGGGAGACTCATCGCCTGGAGGCGTTCAGCCAGGGAGAGGGCCTGCTCCAGGGACCCGTTCTGGAAGATCTGGAGGACAGGCTACACTTCTTTGTGGAAGAGTGTGACTATCTTCAGGTAACACCCAGCATGCCTGCACCCTTGTGGTAGAAACCCAGAATGCAGTCTTCTCTCATCCGTCCCAGTGTAACGGTGATTGGCTGGTTAGCGCAGGGCAGTTATACCTCACTGTCTGACACCTCATGGGACGCTCTGGAGACGTGTGCTGGAGCCCATTGGGTTTTGGCGCGCGTCGCAGAGCGTCCACACTCGGGAGAGCCGGGTTCACGTCTCGAGTGTGACGCGCCCCAGTCGCACCGTGCTCTATCACCTCCCCCTCAGCACGTGCACTTTCATGCACGAACGTGTTTCAGATTGTATCAGAGATACGGGGCAGACATTTTGTAACCTGACGCGCTAAACGCTGTGTCAGACACAACCACCTGTGAAGCCGTCCGTTAAAGCGGTTTGGAAAGGGATAGGCACTGAAAGTATACTTGGTGATTGGATGAACTATGTCCACCATCACAACATCTTTTCCATTGATAAACGCCTTCAGTGCCATTCTTTGCTCTTCTTTTAATGAGGAAATGGCTGCTCTCCCGATGCTGTTCTTTAGGAGCCGCCACTTGTCATCCAAACCTCCTCTCATCCTGTTTCCTGTGCAGGGTTTCCAGGTGCTGTGTGATCTGGCTGATGGCTTCGCTGGCCTCGGGTCAAAGGTCACAGAGATGCTCCACGACTCTTATGACGGGAGGGGCATCTTTACCTGGGGGCTGGCGCCTATTAGTCACCCAAATTCAGTAAATTACTGTTTGACTTTTATTTATTTTTTTCTCTCCCTAGTTTGTTATTCAGAGGCACAATTATGAATTATTGCTATCGGCCTCCTTTCTGTTAATTCAGACGCCGATAAAGGACATCTTCCACCTACTAAACTACGCTTTAGGGACAGTCCACTTGGCCAATCACAGCTCCATCTTCTGCCCTTTGACCTTGAGGGGCGGACTAGGCAGAAGACCCACCTTTCCCACAGAATTCCCCCATCTCAATTACGATGCAAGTCCGATTTTTACTACTATAAATGCATAGTATCTTTCATATAGAGCTTTTTCACTTGCCCAAATAACACCGTAACAAAATTATAGTTTTCAGTTATTTATGTACGAATGTCATTATTCTAATTTGGACGATGTTTATATTGGTAGCATATGTCTGTTTGATCTTTGGTGTACTTAATCGTTGATGTACTCCATCTTTTGCAGCCCTCTCTGTGGTACCACTCCAGCGCGGTCCTGGGCCTAGCCTTGGATGCCCTTACTGTGCCTTTCAGACTAAGGCACAACAGCATCCCCTTGTGGCAGATGGCGGATGCTCTTGCTATATCCGGGAGAAAGGTCACTTTGCTGTCATATTAATAACCCGTTGTCATGTTAGCCTGGGACCACTAAAGGTCACGTCATGTTAATAACCCCGTAACATGCTGTCATGTTAGCCTGGGACCACTAAAGGTCACGTCATGTTAATAACCCCGTAACATGCTGTCATGTTAGCCTGGGACCACTAAAGGTCACGTCATGTTAATAACCCAATAACATGCTGCCAAGTTCGCATGGGACCACTAAAGGTCCCAGGCATGTCATTGATTGTAGTCAATGTTGGCCGAGGACAGCAAGGCGTTTACTGAAAATAACCAGTTGTAAACAAGTAGACAGACTCTCATTGCCATGACAAAACCAACATGGGAGGGCCATGGAGAGATGTCAATCAAGCAGGTTACTGTACACTGACTTGGGACTTTTTTTGTCATTTTAAAGGCAATCTTAGTTTTTCTCAAGACTGCCTGCTAACTTCAATATCAAACAACCAAAAAACTACCTCAGAAGCTCCGCCCCACACTGAAACACATTGTGAAGCCAAGCTGCATTGTTTTTGTGAGCGGTGTCCGCCACTTTACGTTGTTCCTATTTACGGAGCCAGGGCTGTGTAGAAGTTTAGAGATCTCTTTTTTTTATTTTACAGCACGCACAGAGAATGGTATGCTAGTGAAATGCAAGCTGATGTTTGAGGAATTTGGAAAGAAGTGCATTATCTTACGATAGCAGACTATACCGATACTACAGAATAGCAAAACAACCTATAATAGAGAGAAAACAATTGTGCTACAGAATAGCAAAACAACCAAAATAATGCATTGTAACTTTCCTCTCGGTTAGGAAAACCGTTTCTAATGAACGGACACTTTAATTCGCAGGTTGTGGCTGCGTATGGCGCTGTTCCCTTTCCCATGATGCAAGGCGGCTCTCTTCCCGACGCCCTGACCCACTGTGCCGACGCGCTGCCGTGGAAACCGTTGTCGTCATGCCATGAGCTCGGCGACGGCCGTTGTTACGGCCAGCTGGTGACTCTCAGAGGCCTGGCCAGCCAAGAACAAGTCAGGTCAGGTCAGCCTGTTTACAATGGAATCCATGACGACCACCACCTTTCTCTTCTTATTACTTAAAAAAACTAAAATATTAGCACTTTGCTGGTAGGAACTATTTCCTGGTCATTTTGATACATGTTGTAAATACCCTAGTATATGAAACATTGCATGTTGCAAATGTATAACATGAAGGGCTGTAATTTGATTATTAAATTAATAATTATAGTTATTGTTTTTAGCAGACAGTTATCAGAATTCCCACTCACCCCTGCATTCCCTGTGCTCTATGCACCTCATGCGTCATGCCTAAATGCACCACTTGGCCTCAAACAAAAAAAAGTACATGCATTGCCCACTTCAAACCACACCCAGCAGTTGTCCCGTATAGACAGACTGGCTGGCAGAATATTGCTGTGTCATTGTATTCCACATACCTAGCTGCGTCTGCAGGTAGGCAGCTTAAGTCTGCGCTCTTATTGAACACAACCAAATTAATATTTACCCGGGGGGTGGAACATATCACTTGTGATAACATGTTTTCCCCTTGCTGTGCACCATTGTATTATTAAAGCTATCTAGCTAGCTAAATATCAACGCTATCGGACATCGACTGGTCTACGTTTTTATGATAGAAATGAGTCCTATCAAACATAATTAGCCCTGCTGACATGCTGCTGTTATTCCAGCAGCATGTCTGCTGCATACGGCAACTGGTGTATGACCTCTTCTATTGACTAATGCACTGATTGTAAGTCCCTTTGGATAAAAGTGTCTAAGTGACTTTGCTCTCGCTGTGATCCTAGTGATAGTTGCGGAGTTGCCATGACACTGTAACATAGTGGCGATCGCTGTGTTTTTTTGCCTGCCAACAGCTGTTTGGCTCCAGGCACGCAGCCCCCAACACCCCTACACGGCCTGCGCAGAGGGGAGGACGTCCTGTCGTCGTACATCAACGCTTTCTACCCAGCATCGCCTCTGTGAGTGGTGACGCAGACCATGCCAACGTGACCCATTGTCGATGAAGCTGTGCGCCATGTGACATACTTGGACCAATCGCTCATTTGAACCGGGCGGCTCTCCCTTATATGCCTCCGTTTGTGTTGTACTCGTACAAACAGGCTGCTGGATGTCTATATACCAGCAGGCTAATCTACCTGCTAGCATACATACAGCTTGTCTATATACCAGCAGGCTAATCTGCCTGCTAGCATACAGCCTGTCTATATACCAGTAGGCTAGTGACTAGCGGCTAGTCTACCTGCTAGCATGCCTCCCATCTATCTACCATGCCTCCCGTTTCTGTCCTGCAGGGCCTTGCAGCTGGTGTCCGAACCAAGCAAACTGACACCGCCGTTCCCACAGATATTCAGCCAGGACCTCGACCAGCAGGGCCTCCATTGGAGCCAGGCCCCCCCGCCTAGCCGTGAGCGCGACACAAACCACACACCTGTAACTTCTCCTGTTCTCCAAGCAGTTGTTCCCAGTGGGGTCCTAATTTCCTCCATGGTGTCTGTGTGTGCGCCCCCTGCAGGCCGCCCTCCAGCGGTGACCTCCGTGCCCGTGCTGACCTGCCTCCAGTCGGGCCCTGGCCTGGAGCCCTGGCTGGCGGAGCTGCACCGTGCCTCAGCCAGCCTCGCCGTCCGCCGCGCCGCCCCCAGCTTCCTGTCTCAGGGGCTGGAGGCCGACGAGCTGCACGAGGCCCTGGAGCAGCTACGCAACCTGGCGCGCTGTTACCGCGACGACAGCGGAGGCACGGCGCGCAGTTCATCGGAGGACGACGACTGATAGCTAGCAGTTAGCCGGCCATAGAACGGCCACACTAAATGAAACCCACCGTTGAGTGGGAAGCTTGCAGTCTCCCAGCATGCGTCGTGGCTGAAGCAGTGACTTGAAAACACCCCATAAAGAAACTGTGGTGGTTTGAGATCTCGCTGGGCCACACTGATTATTACACCATCATATAAAATTATCTGCTGTATAGGAAACACAGCTAAACCAACCAACCAACCAACCAACCCAATGACCGATTCTACTTCACCGCTCCTTATCTAAAGGCCCCAGTATCTGTCGCTTCTCGCTACATGAGACTAGGTGGGGAGAAGATGCATAACATAAAAGCAAGAATAACTAATTTAAACACTTGTAATAGTTTACAGCATATTACGAGAAATGTCTGTTGAAGCCATTTACTTGCTTGACTTTCTTTTGTATATCTGTAATTAAATGTATTTATATAAACTCCTGAACTTGAGTTTTGTGTTTTGAGGGGTTTGTGTAGCCCGACTCTGACCGACTATTACTCTCAGCTAAACAAATATTTCCGCTGAGATTATAGTCTGGAATCCCTGTTTGCATTAGTGTGTTCACAGCTGGCGGTCCAATCAGGGTGGATTAGCGAGGTGACGTTGAAAAGTCTAGCGTGTTTCAAAATGGTGGTAGCACTGTACGGATGGTATTGACCAGGTAATTAGCGGTGCCTGGTTTCCTTCAGTCATTACGCTTGGTATTAAAGCCAAAGAGTTCAATCTTTGTTTCATCAGAGCATAGAATTTTCTTTCTCTTGGACTGAGAGTCCTTCATGTGCAATTTGGCAATTTCCAGGTTATGTGCCATTTACTGAGTGGCTTCCGTCTGGCCACTCTACCATACGGGCCTGATTGGTGGAGTGCTGTCCTTCTGGAAGGTTCTCCTCTCCACAGAGCAACGCTGTAGCTCTGTCAGAGTGACCATCGTGTTCTTGGTCACCTCCCTGACTAAATTGCTTCTCCTCTGATCACTTAGTTTGGCTGGGCGTCCAGCTCTATGAGTCCGGGTGGTTCCAAACTTTTTCCATTTACAGTTGATGGAGGCCACTGTGCTCATTGGGATGTTCAATGCTGCAGAAATCTTTCTGTAGCCTTCCCCAGATTTGTTCCTCAATACAATCCTGTCTATGAGGTCTACAGACAACTCCATGGACTTCATGGCTTGGTTTGTGCTGACACGCGCTGTTAAGAACATTTACTTGTATAGCACCATTCACAGATAGCAGTCACAAAGTGCTTCACAGCATAATGTTCTAAGTTACTGTGGTACCTTATAGACAGGTGTGCCTTTCAAAATCATCTCTCAGAGACAGTACGGTCAAGTGGTCTGGGTGTTTGGCTCCCATCCGGAAAGGTCATGGGTTTGAACCCCGGTGTTGACCTACCTGTATGCATCCTTGAGCAAGATACTTAACCCCATACCCCCCAACCCCTTTAAAATATAAACTTTACTTTAAAAACAAACATGATTCACTTTGCCATTATGGGGTATTGTGTGTAGAATTGAGGAAAACAAATATTTTTATACATTTTTGAATAAGACTAACATAAAATGTGGAAACGGTTAAGCGCTGTGAATTCTTTCCTGATGCACTGTATTTTGTCACCTGGTGCCTGGCTAGCATTTTCTTCTATATCAATTGACATTTCCACCATACACTGGAGAAAATACAAACTTAAAATGACCAGAATGCAGTAAAAATGCTTGATGCTCAGAGTTTCCACAGGAAATACCAGCCCCTCACAACCCCAATTGAAATTAATGTAGATTTACAGGCATAGTACTCTTACGAAATATATTTTAGACTATCATTGCCATGTTGTCTGTCCCTTTTACACAGACACTGTGGCTGGTTTGTTGTCCTATTCCAGTGGTTCTCAAACTGGGGGTCGGGACCCCCAGCGGAGCACGAGACACAGAAGGGGGTCACAAGATGATTTTCAGAAATTAAATAATTTAAAATGACAAAAATTGCATAGTTTAGCCACAATTGTTAGTAGTAGTACATTTTATACATTACTTAAATGTATTCTGCTACTAGCCTGTATTAAAATAATATGGCTGTTATTCTTCTACCACCTCTGGGGATAGCAAGGGTCACGAGTCTCTGGCACTGTTAGTTAGGGGGTCACAAACTGAAAAGTTTGAGAACCCCTGTCCTATACAATGCAAGTTTTTAGTCAGTGAAATTTATTAAAAGGCTAATTTAAAATGTGCCTTTAATAACTTTGTACAAAGCGTGCTATGCAATTGTCCATTAATCCAGATGAATCCAGGTTTTTATTTGTAATTTTATTCTGAAAGTAAATGGTAAAAGTTACATAAAGGAAAAAAAAACATCACAGAACACAAAGCTCACCCAACATGTCTGACAGAAGTGGTATGCGTTCACGTGTCTAACCAAAGGCTAAGCCACATACTACAGCATATTATCCTTTTAAACTAATAAAACTGAGATTTCACCCCGTTATATTACAAACACCTCCATACGAGACAACTCTACAGGACAAATACGTAGAATAAAAGCTGAATAAAATGAAGCGTGCGCACAAAAGGAGAGATCGCAGGCTAGCGCCTTGTATTCTACAACTACTTATCAAAAGAAATTTTAAAAAAGGACAACCGAGGAAATGTGACAGACAGGGCTGAGGGGGTCTGGGGAATCTAAGTGGAGAGTAGGGAGAGGGGCTCAGGACACGCACACACGCGTGCACACACTCACTCACATACACACCGGGTGCTGAGTCCGGACTAGGATCGGGAACGGGAGCGGGAACGGGACTCAGAGCGAGAAACAGACGGGGAGCGGGCTTTAACTTGCGTCGGAGAGCGGGACTTGGACTTGGATTTAGACTTGGACCTGGACTTGGACCTGGACTTGGACCTGGACTTGGAGCGGGCCCGGGGCTCAGGGGCGGCAGTGACGGAGGGGGATGGGGAGCGGGAGTGGGAGCCCCGGACTCTTTGGGCCGCTCCGGCCTCCTCCTCGTCGTCACTCTTGGCCCGCTCGCGGCCCTTAGAGCCCGACTTCCTGGAGCGGTCCTTGGCAGCCGACCTGGAGCGAGAGCGGGAACGAGAGCGGGAGCCGTCCTTCTTCTTGGCTTTCCCTTCCTTCTTGCTCTTCTTGCTCTTGGGACTACGACTCTTCGGGCTGCGACTCTTCGGACTACGACTCTTCGGACTACGACTCTTGGGACTACGACTCTTGGGGCTGCGGCTTTTGGGACTACGGCTCTTGGGACTACGGCTACGGCTGCGACTGCGGCCGCGGCCCTCCTTGGCCTTGTGGGCGCCATTGCTGCGCTCCTCCTCATCCTTCTTGCCCTTGCTCTTGCTCTTCTTACTGGCCGACCGGCTGCGGGACCGGGAGCCCGCCCTGGAGAAGAGAGCAGGCCGGTTATGACTATAGAACAGTAGCTAGTCCAGCAAAACAGAGGCATGTCCACACTGGCCACCACCTTGCATTTCCAGCATTTACCGGTCCGGTTCTACGTAATGTCTCTGGTGCAGGCGTGCGCGTGTGTTCAGCATGCCTACCTGGACCGGGATCGACTGCGGCTGCTGCTGTCACTGCGGCTGCGGCTTTTGCGGGACCTGCGGCTCCTGGAGCGAGACCTGGGAGGGTGAGGCGAGCACGTCACGTGTGCCAAGATGACGCAATGTTCCCTCTACAGCCGTTTGCTTAACACTAACATAAACACGAATGGAGATGACGGACCTCCAGAGCCAAATTCATATTCGGAAAATGGAACCAAGCCGCCGCAACGACGGCGACGCCATTCTAACCAACGTTCTCCTGACCTGGAGTGGCTGCGGGAATAGGAGCGGCGGCGGCGGGCTCCGGGGCGGTCCTCGATGAGCCGGATCTTCCTGCCGTTCACCTCGGTGCCGTCCAGCTTCTCCAGGGCCCGCTTCATGTCCGAGTACAGCCTGAACTCGATCACGCCCTCGTTCCTGCGGCCCTTGTTTGTGTCCGCGTAGGTCACCTCCCCCGCCTGCCTCATGTAGTCCTGTTGGCGACACAGCTGGTTATATAGCGCACACACACCAGACACCTAGCGTTAGCTACAGCCTGGCTATAGTACGTGCCACACACACCAGACACCTAGCGTTAGC
>JAODTR010003051.1:0-13110 GCA_025399935.1 Amblyopsis rosae
ACAGGTGAGATGGCAGTTGAGTATATCCGAATTGTGTCCCTACTACTCGCTCGCTTACTCATAGAACGTACTAGACTTAACGATTGGGCAGTAGGTACTTCACCAAAGGTAGTTTATACTGAGCATTCGGATGCAGCCCATGTATTCTGCTAATAGCAATTATACTGTGAGATGTGAGTATACATGCAATCAATGGCTCCAGCAAATGGCTCTGTATGAGTTTCTGCCACTAGAGCATCTCAGTCATCTCAGGCCAAAACATGCACATGCGCCTGGCCCAGCTATGAAAACAAAGAACAGAGGATTATGGAGTAGAACACACCCACACACACATATACTCGCCTCTCAAAGGTGTATCTGACTAGCAGGAAGGCCACCGCGTACGGCAAAGTAACGTACAGCTGCGAGGCCCTGGCGTAGACACGCCCCTCTCTGTCTTGCAGGTCGGCCCAAGTCAGGTTGACCGGCAGCCAGAAGCGGTCCCACCAGAAGAGCTCGTAGAGCGCTCGAATCATCCCTCCACATGTGCCTGCGGGGGCGGGGCGGTGATCAGGTGCACATCAACACCTGTATGGTTGATGTTACAACTTACTGTTCTGGGGCCTGAACATTCGAGGATCCACTTAGGTGTGCGTGCCTGTATACGTGTTCTCAAAGTTTACAATACACCGCTTCATTTCACTGATCATTTTTTATGATATAATAATTTAATGTAGGACACCTTTCAAAACACTCAAGGACATCTTGCATTGCAAATAGGCAAATGCATAGATTTAAAACATTTGGTTGAGACATATACAGTGTATAATAAGCATTTGACCCAGGCATAATATACATTTGAGAAACAAGACACACCCAAACCAAAAAGAACTGGTAAATATATACAAAACAAACAAAATAAAATGATCGGATGACTGCAAACAACCAAAAATGTTGTGCTACAATAGAACTGCACATGTTCCTGTTAGAAGTTGCACTCTAAACTAGGAGCGCAGTACTTTTTTTCCCAAAACAAATATTGACACAATGGTCCTCCCTCTCTACAAGAACACACCCATCATTGCTTCAAAAAACCCAGAGAGAGATGGGTAATGGTCATTAAACCTGACAGAAAGCCACAATGACAGTCTGAGACACAAGCCTACAGCACAATGTACTTCACGATTGAGAAATTTGCTTCATGTGGGTTTAGTGACTATAAATGACTTCTATAGTGGCGCTTGGCTGACAAGTAGACCGTCCCACCCTATTATGTGGTACTATGAATCATTTGGTGCAATCTCCAGTTCACAGCCAATAAGCAGAGAAATGTCAAAGTGACACAATGAAGAACACTGTGGAATTATATTCACTACTATTTTTGCTCTAGTATAATGATGGCATGTATCTTAGATATGATGACAGTAAATTGGTGGGATTTCAATGGAGCATTCCACACACACGCACTACAAATAACATATGACTGTTAGCATACAATGTTAGTTACAACTGACAAAGGAGCAGGTAGTATGTATACATCAAGCTACAGGTCACAGGTCACTAGTTAACACATTGAGATTATTTACTTTTTGATGGCACAAATAGCATATAAAGCCTGACTTAATGCTTTCCATACTGTACTGCTTCTGCTGAAAAAAAAAAAATCTGTGATAATAAAGACTCACTGGTTTACTTTTCTTTTTCAGAAATACTAATATTTTAGTGCATAACCAAAACAATGTATTATAATACTGTCATGAGATCAGTTACACATTCAAGCTATTCAGATCCTGACATTTCACATAAAAAGCAACAAAAAAATTGTTAATTGAAAAGAATAAAATTAAAGAAAATATATCCTCAACCATCTTTCCAGCCTTAGCTGCTGTGATTGCTCCATAGAAAACATGCTCTTGGCACATAGTACAAACTACCCCAGGAACACAGGTCTACACACCTGAGAGAAAAACTTCAGTCCCCGGGAATACTTAAAGAAACTGTGTTTCATCTTTTCTGCTGCAGGCAGCTTTGAGCAGGTGGATCACTGACATAGCAGGTATAAACGTGCCAACACGGTAACCAAGAACATTGGCTAAACCGTGGTAAATCAAGTAACCTTCAAGGTCACAAGAGGACAGCAAGCCTTACCTTTCAAGAGGCAACGGGCAGGTACACCAGCGGTTCTGACCACACCAGGTGGCTGTAGATCCAGTGCGTGTTTGCTGTGGCAATTTAGAAGTAGTGGCGAAACGCACTGCCCTCCTTGCTGCTACACACTCAGTCTTTGTTTGGGACTGTTTTAGGTGTCACACCCAACTCAGGCACAATTGCCTGGGTATTTTCTACCCCCCCCCCGACACAGACACACTTCCCCTTCCCTCCTGCCCTCCCCTCCAGGTAAAGTAGAGGTAGGTTAACAGATTCTCATGACAGCACATACATTTTCTCCCTGCCCTCTGGGAATCCACACTTCTAACGTCGTATTTGCAACGTGTCCCTAATAAAACACAGATTGGTGTTCTCCTATACAGCACAGGCCCTGAGAACATAATGGCTGGAGGGGCTGGGGGAGAGATGGTGTTACATGACAAGATTTGGAAAAACAAACCGCCGTGACGATTACAGTTAACACTGTTGTAGCGGAGCAGTGTAAACAGTCAGGCGTGTAGGTTTGGGATTGGCGTTGTTTGCTGACAAAGAGCAACCATCTGACGTCATGGGTGCTCTCACGCTGTCATATGGAGAGCTAAAACTCAACGGCGTGCTTTTATCATCCGGTCACTGGCAAATCATTAACCTGGGGGCCGCTTGCTCCTGCGTGAACAGGGTGTACTACTTAATGGGTTAATAAATACCTTCCCTCAGGGACAAACAGGCGTTCTACAGCATAATGTGCCTGCATTTTCAGAAGATTATGTATTGGAACAAAATATACAAACTCTCCATCTGGGCTATAATTCATCATTTCACTGCGACAGCAGGTCGGGGCCGACCGCCTCGGCCAAGAGCTTGAGGAGAGACGAGGGCTTGTAAGGAAACAGATTCTTAGTGTGCAGTCTGGTTATCACATCCCTGAGCGCCAGCAGGCACAAGGCCGTTCTCTCGTCCGTTGCCCGTCTCCACGGCAACGCGTGCGGGACTGGCGTTTGTCCTCCGTGGGTTTTCCGCGCACGTCGCAGCCTGCACCTCGCGCCATGGCCGGGCCCCGCCGCCGGCTGTACGTAACCAACGGCAACGGGCCCTGTCTCCATTTGGGCGTTTCCAAGGGTGACAGGCACTCGCCTAGGCTCCTGGTTTTCACCTGCGCCACGCAGGCTACCCTCCCCACTGGAAGGGGGCGCTGGCATCAGGTCTTCCCATCCGATGACCTTTGAACCTGCCGAGTCAAAGAGATCCATCTTATTTGATACATTTGTGCATTGTAAGCACGCATATACATCATGCCGTGTGTGTGTGTGTGTGTGTGTGATGTGTTACATGGGGACCTACCCTTCCCGCTGGTAGTGGGTGCTGGTATCAGGTGTTCCCCTTTGGTGACCTTTGACCCTGCCGAGTCAGCCTCGTCCTCAGAGCTGTCGTCATAGTCCACCAGGCCCACTGGCCCCGGAACCCACCTGGCGGCCCCCCCGCCCCAGTCCCCAGATCCACCCACGGCGGCACCCGGCAACGACCACGTCATCGCCGTGGCGTCTGCGTCTGCATCGTGGTCGTTGCCAGGTGACGCTGCGGGTGAATGTGTGTCTGGGTCTGCGTCCGCCCTCCGGCAGGCCAGGCCGAAGGCTTCCCGCTGGGCCCGCAACAGCCGCAGGTATCGCACCAGGTACTCCAGGAAGCACGTCTCCACGGAGATCAGGAAGTCCAGCAGCACGCCGTGGTCGAAGCACACGCCCCGGAGCAGGGACAGAAAATGGCAGTGAGGGTTGGCGCCGGCCGCGCACACCGCCTCCGACGCGGCGGTGACATCACGGTGTCCCGTGGACACCCGGCTGTGGAGAGGAGAAGTCTCTACTTACACCAGAGATGTTGTACAGAGGAGACACACTGTATCGGCTAAGCCCTGGACACGCTGCTAGCGAGCCGCTCGCCGCACATCGCCTTGTAGCTGAAGAGTGTCCGCTTGTTTACATTCCAGGCTTTGGTTGCCTAGGTATCCTTCTCGTATATTTCCCATCCGAAATGTTTCAGTCGATCTTTCAGTCAACGATACAGTGTCCTTAGCCTCAATCGCGTCGCCTGAAGTTGAGATTTGTTTATCTCGGTATGCGCCCACTTTATTTCGTCTGTCGTCACATCATGTTGCTAAATCTCATTTATTTTCTATTGTCTCCAGTCGCTACATCACTGCTAGTCGCTTGCAGTGTGTCGAGAGCTTTAGAGAGTCCTCAATGGAACTCTATGGGAAACGTACTGGAGACAGACCGCTTAGAGAGTCCTCAATAGAACTCTATGGGAGACGTACCAGAGACATTATATAGAGGAGACAGACCACTTAGAGAGTCCTCAATAGAACTCTATGGGAGAAGTACCAGAGAAATTATGTAGAGGAGACCACTTCTGAATTGAACTCTATGGAAGAAGTCTGTGACAGCAAAGTGGTTTCCATTATATACATTATATCATCATTAGAACCTTGTTTTTTTTTTACATTTGATCTACCTTCATTTTGTCAGTTATACTGTTATTGTTGTTAGTAATATTATTGCTGTTTTCTTATATTACCTGTCAGTAATTGTACAATGAAATCCTCATAACTAAAACATGACACACAAGCGCGCCCAGACACACACACCTGTTGACATTTACAAATTTTAGCAGGTGACATTTGTACATCTGTCAATTGACCTATTCTAAGCCACGCCCCTTTCACCTGTCCAACCCAGAGCCATGGACATAACAGTTACGCCAATGGAAGTTTGTAATTGCCAACATGGTTCGTGGAGAGGCAAAGCCTATGGCACAATAGTTCCAGGACGTGCATGGTGGGCAGTCTGAATATTTATACAGATATTTAACTTAATTTATTGGTAATTAGTAGTCAATAAACGCAGCGATTTACATTAAAAAAAAATTTTCTAGTGTACTTTTAGTATTTATGCTAACTTCCGGGAACTGTGAAAAACTGTCCCCTGGAGTGAACGGAGATGACGCAACTCTCTCTTTACATGGCTCTGGCCCAACATAATAACTGTAACCAGGTTAGACAAACAGACAGTTGATGGTGTTTCTGTCGGATTAAAAAAAAAATGACGAAAAGGGGCGGGGCTTGGGACTGGTCAATTGACCTTTCCCAAGCCCCGCCCCTTTCACTTGTCCTACGTAGTTACTGTAACTGACTCCACCGTGCTAAAACGTACTGTAGTCAAGGAGCTGAGTGAGGGGCGTTAAAGTTTTAATTTGACGATGCACAAGCAGATGAAGAATGCGGTTTCACACCAGCCATGTCCAAAGTGAGTCCTAACGGCGGAGATGCCCACAGACATGTTCAGACCATAAAAATCACGACATTTATAAAAACGGGAGTTTTGTCAATAAGAACGCCTGAATGGATGCGTCTCACCACAGTCCACTTATTTAGTTTACAGCTCAAAAAACACAATTTAAATGTACATATGCTGAATATAAAACACACACACACACACAGTTTGTGTACCTGTGATGGAGGGACAAGGCCAGCAGAGCCTTGGCAGCTTCCATCATGTCGTCATCTTGCTCTGAAAAGACTATGCTGAGCCAGGAACACGGGTGAGCGACCTCCTCCAATGGGACGCCCCGCTGTCCCAGGAACACCAACAGAGCCCGCAGACATGGATGCAGCTCCCTGGCAATGCCAAGCCCTACCGAAAACAGACCAATGAGGAATAGCCTCATAGTGGGCTTTTTACAAATGTAACCATTGTGAAAGATTGCCCCCTGCTGTGCAAAGTATGTACTATAGTTATGCATCAGATCTCTTCATATTCAGCCAGGTAACAGACACCAATGTTTCAAATTAGTCAAGTCAACTATTATTATAGAGCTCAATAACAATAACCAAAAACAATAAGCTGTGTACATTTAATGCAAAAAATAAAGGCAAAACAACAACAAAAAGAGACAATAACAGTATAAACATAAGCAAAATCCAAATTAATAAGTTTTCTTCCACGGTTTCACCCAGTGTTTTTTTTACTTTGCCCAATGGGAGGACCCGGTAACGGAGGTGTTGTTTGTTTCCATGTAAAATGTGGGCCTGTGCAGTCATTTGATTAAGGGCTAAGGGCTATAGAAATAAACTTGATAGGTTGACCGTTGGACCCCATTTTGATGCTTGGATTATGTACTTCGACTGTAGATACAGTCCTTGGGCCAGACTGCAGCACTTCGTCACAGTCTGAAGTGATCGGGTCTGGCTCAAGGACTGTATCTACACATATAACACAAAAGATGTGAACATCTGTAAGTAAGTGCATGCGCTGAATATAACGAATATAATGAATAACCATTCAAATAGACTAATAAATCAAACAGCATCATGTACTATCTTGTTTTCAATATCTCTTTCTAATTAGTGTTTATTTTAATTTCACCATTTCATCCTTTTTATACAATTGTATAGCACTGTATCAAAAGTGCTATATAAATAAAGATGCTGCTTCCTCTTATTATTATTATTATTATTATTATTATTCAGCGTATAGGTGCCAAGAGGATGAGGGTGTTGTGAACAGCAGGGCAGCAGGGCTTATTCAGCCAGCAGACCAGGTAGTCAATCAAACTATCAAAGGCAGGGCAGCATCTTCACGGAAGGTTTCGTGCACTGACGTTTCCAGAACCAGAACCAGTTCATCCTTACCTGAGGCTCCGGTGGCAGACTGGCTCCGGACCTCCAGCGCCTTGACAACGACCAGACAGACGGCCCTGAGCATCACATAGTCGCACCGCTGGCCCGCCTGGCCGCCGCCGTCTCTCCTTCTCCCTCCGAGGCAGGAGGACACCGGCTCCACCGCCACACGCCTCAGCCACCCGGCGGCCACCGCCCGCAGAACCGCGTCGGCCAGCTGCGTCGTATCGTCACGGACACGCCCGTCCCCGACGGCTCCCAGCGACATGTCCTCTCCCGCCTTCTGCAGCAGTGTGCGCTTCAGAACCAGCACGGCCTGCTTTTTCACGCCGTAGCCGGTGGAGGTGGCGGCCGCGGCCACGAGGAGTGCCGCGGCATGCGTGTGCACGAGCCTCTGGCTCTGGAGGAGGGCGCCTGTGGGCCTACAGACACGCACAGTGGCTGTGAGGACCTCCAGGAGGTCCAGGAGGGAGGAGAAGGTTGCGGCTGCATCGCTGACAGCGGCTTGGTTTCCACACGCTGCCCCCTCGGGAAAAAGCCTTGCGTACAGACCGCTTAGGTGTGGGTCGAACGCTTCAAGAAGCCTTTCAAGCATCTCTGACAAGGGGGATGGAAACGTGTTACATAACGCTTTACAATGCATACTAGAAGCAGAAGTAAAAGCAATACAGTGACTGAACTGACATCTGACTGAATAATATTATTTATAGTCTCCAACACTCTTTAAGCTTTCTGCTTGCTTTTAAACTGATAGCACTTTTTTGGAAAATGCAGTGGTACGTGGTACGTGGTATGTACTGTATGTCATGAAATGTATATCATGAAATGTATTATATCATTAAAATAACCTATTCAGATATTGACAAATGTAGTGTCTGCTAAATAGTCAATGTACCATGTAAGCGTGTTAATGTGCTAACCTGTTTCACAGTCAACAGAAACCTTGAGGGTTTGTTTCAAGACACTGGTGAAAGACCATATGTAGGAATCCAGCTCATTACCAGGGCTGGCATTCTCAAATGCTTGCACACACCTATGTTGCCATATTGGACTGACAGAGCACTACGAAAGAAATACCGTTATAACATTAGTCCAAATTATTGAGATAATTATGAAAATAGTAAAAGGCTGATAGGAATATACAATTTACAGCAGAACTGTACAACTTTATATTTTACGTGTTGCTTAGAAGGACTATAACAAATACAATATTATATGGACAAATACGAGGTTAATGTTATGCAATTCTATGTGGGATTCACATTCTTCTTAACAATTATCGTGAGAAGCATATACTCACAGAGTTCTGCAGCTCATAGAAAACACACTTTGAAACACTTTTGGCCGCAAGATGAGCAATTAATCGATTCTCAGCCTTCAAGGATTCGACCTGTTATATGATACATGATTTAATACGATCAACGGGTTTGTAACGGTTTGTAAACATTGTGTTGTTTATCCACAAACACACAATACTCACAAGCTTTGACATGCAATCCATTTCTTGAAACAACAGCCTTAATATTTCCATAAAATGCATTTGAGTTTCTGCAGACATGCGCTGAGACATCAGGTTGGAGACTATTTTCTCAATAAGAGTCAGAGCAATACAGGTAAATTCAACATTGGTGTAATGGAATCCGTCTGGGTAATTCCTGGATTGGCACACATGACAAGAATCCCTTTCTCCCACAGGGACACATCCACATATTGCTGCACATAATGTCGTTGCCAAAGCACGAACATCTTTTTTGGGAGATAAACCCTTAACAAGACATCTGTACGCATCAGTTATAGAATCAATGTGATCACTCATTTTGGTGCAGCCAAACAACCTCACAAATAGTAGAGATGATCGATATATTCAGCTAACCACTAACCATGCCAACGAGGTTCAAAACACAAGCCTTGGAATTTCTTCCGTAACGAGCGAGCAGGACATTTTGGACGAAACCACGTTACACGCGAATGTAGCCGAGGTAATCGGTACTTCTTATGAGCGATACGCCGATGCCTCTTCATTTGTATTTATTTTTCTGACTTTGAGAAATTGCCAATTCACCATAAAAGTATGTTGAATGTTAATAAATGAATGCAAATATATATATATAGGTAAAAAGTAAAGGCTTCCGCTAACACGTGGTTTCACCAACAGTGTGTAAATTGATGTATTATTACGGTACATAGTGCATCCGGATGGTAGTAGCCCAGCCCATAAAGACGGAGTAATACCGCAACATAAGGTGCTTATACATCTTTTATACAGCGTACTTGACACTTTATTGTATGGCGACATGTTTGCCTTCACTGGGGTTTTCACGTAGATCACATGTTGTTAGTGGGAATGGCTGTTTGCAGCAGTATGCCAGTTTGACAACTCTCATCTGGAAGCTGATTGGCTGAACGCCCGCACGACAGCCTATGGTTGTATTGGTGTATGTCAAGTAAGTCTTTGTTTTACAATATCTTTTAAAACAATAGACGCATATTTGTAAACGCCAGCTTCCCTATGCAAGTGGTTTGATAACATACACCACGTATTGTGATTGTTGCGTTGTGTATGCGGCAGGTATGACAATTATCATATAAACATCAGGTGTATCTAGCTACCGTACCGTTAGCTGAAGTTAGCTTGTTGGCTAATCGTAGTGTTTTGCACAGGTTGCTGGGGACTGCGATGTAACTTAGTAAATATTTAGAATTTGACAACCAACGTTCCTATCTGTTTTCCAGAAAATGCTACCCGATTCATGATATGCACGCCTGGCTTTGCCATCAGTTAGGATCGGATCAGGGTAGTTTACGTGGCTTGTTGTTAGCTACCGTACAGTAACGTTAGCTGTAAATTCCACTCTATTGTTCAGATATAATATGCTTCATAAGGAGAATGTCTAGGCTGAGCATTCTGTGGTTAGCTGAACAACTGATCGGTGTCAACACTCAAACGCAAAATAGCGTTGCCGTAGTGTAAACGTGCATGATGATACACTGTACAGCAGAGTGATATACTACGGTAGCTGGTGCGAAATGGCAGGTTGACGAAAAATGTCAACATACTGGAATGTTTTACAAATGCAGTGAATAATTGTGGGATGTTTGGCTGTTTTCTATTCTCATCTACTTTCAGCAAATTCCTGCTTGCAGCTGTATGAAGTGCTGCTGAGATATGCCCAAGAGAAGCCTGGCTCCGCAGCTTGTCAAAAGGTGAGTTTCAGTTCGTGATGATCTGACATAAACGTAGTTTATTGTAATGTTGTTTTTACCATCTATCAAAGTTCATTCAAGTAATACAGACAATTTATTTTCTTCAATATAATGCTCAATCATAGAGATGATTGTATGTGAATGCATGATCAATCTATAGTTTCCAAGCATAATAAGTTGCAGTTGAAGGCATGACACATTTATATTTTGCATTTTGTAATTTCCAGATGTTTATAATTCTCTTGCCATCATTCAATCCTTTTAGAGGTCACTGTTGTTGCTATAATCACGTTTGACAGCAAATCCTTTTTATTATTGTTGGTAAGAAATAAAATGTTAACATAAGAGTAAAATGAATATATTTTACTCTTAGATATTTTACAGGGTGTTTCCAACTTGACTGCTTGAGTTTAAAAGTCTGAACGTTTCACACTGTAGGCAGGTTTATCATCCTTAAGACAAAATGTTACACATTAGGTGTGGGTTAGTCTCAGCCTCTTCTGACCATCAGCACTACGTCACATAAGCAACTTGTGCTGAACATCTGATACATTGACCCCTGTAAACTCAACAACACTATCAAGTGGGTTAGTAGATTTTTATTGTCTGTTAGCGTTATCATTCACAAGTCTACGTAATTGCAACATGACATAGTGCCGTGATTTATTTTACTAATTTCAGTCTTTTCATTTAGCAGTAACCATAGCC
The DNA here is from genome assembly GCA_025399935.1 of Amblyopsis rosae. Classification (NCBI taxonomy): domain Eukaryota; kingdom Metazoa; phylum Chordata; class Actinopteri; order Percopsiformes; family Amblyopsidae; genus Amblyopsis; species Amblyopsis rosae. Next base: position 10,712 of record JAODTR010003051.1, read on the forward strand.
TACTTATAACAGAATTACAAGACCTGCAAACAGCCAGACTCATGTCGTTAAGTTTCCCAACGAATTCCTCTCTGTGTAAGTGTAACGTTCCGACTTGAGTTATGTGGTTGGTTGTCGTACATGTCAATCAACACACCCCTCCTGTAAAGTAGGCAAGTCTTCTTGATGCAGTTAGCCCGGCCAGCGCTATGTCCCAGACTTCACAGCCAGTAAAGGCTGGTGCCTGCGAGACTAGTTGTGGATGAACGTTGCCCCCCCCCCCCTCCCCCTTACGACATGTGACAGGATGCTGAACCACTGCAGAAGGAACCCCGAGCTTCACGAGGAGCTGCAGATCCAGGCTGCGGTGGCCGCGGGCGACGTCTGTACAGTGCGCAGAATGCTGGAACAGGGCTACTCCCCCAAGATCCGGGACGCCAATGGCTGGACCCTGCTGCACTTCTCTGCGGCCAAAGGGAAGGAGCGATGTGTCCGGGTCTTTCTGGAGCACGGAGGTCAGTACCCTATAGGAGTGACTTTACATTTAAAGGTATAGTAAGCAATGCGGACAGTTACAGTATATTAAAGGTAGGGTTAGTCATGCTCGAGAACGTTTGCTAATTTGCTAACTGAAATCAAAGCGAACTCTCCCTCAGAAGCTCAGCTCCACACACACTGAAACACGCTGCAAAGCCAATGGCGTCGTTGTCAGCGGTGTTCGTCATTTTGTTTATGTTCCTATTTACGGCTGTGTAAAAGTATAGAATTATTGTTTTCGTGTAACTTACATTGATGTAACAAAATAATTATGTATACTTTTTTTTTTTTACTGCTTTTAAATCACAATTTTAACAGCACTATCTGTTAAAAAAGATGAATGTTCCTTTTTAAACTGTGTGGCCAATCACGGGCCACAATAGGGGTGTGACTTCTACATTTTGTGCAAGACCATAAGGGGAAAACCAGCTCAAGAGTACTAGGGATTTACAAGTCACACATTCAGTTTTATTACTGCAGCCCTGCAGGTAATAATAATAATATTAATAATACATTTTATTTGTAACGCACTTCACATTAGAGGAAATCCCAAAGTGCTACATAAGCAATTTACATAAACCTTATATTTGCATATAAGCAATTAACATATACCTTATATTTACATATACCATATATTTACATATAAACAAAAAATGTACATGTACACAACAATTTACATATACATTGTACCAAAAGTTAAAGTTATACCAGGTGCATGTCAGTGACACTCCCAACCACAACATTTGATGTTGTTGTCATTGTCAACTTTGTTGTTGTCATTTTGAGTCTATAATAAATGTGTGAATTAATTAAAATCTCTCAACTTAATGAAAAAGGCTACGTAACATAATGTCACATTTTACTGCAAGTCTAGTACAGGGCTATTCAACTCCAGTCCTGGAGGGCGGCACCCTGCATGTTTTAGATCTCTCCCTGCTTCAGCAGACATGATTCAAATGAACGGGTCGTTATCAGGCCTCTAACAACCTTGAATCATCCTCCGCCGCCTCTCAGCTCAATATTATTTAGCTGAGATTAATGTGGAAACCCTGTTAACGTGGGCATTTGCACAGCCACCCTGCTGGTGGACCAATCACATTGGGTCAGTGAGATAATGCTGAAGTCGAGCGTGCTTCAAAATGGTGATAGAGAAAGATGAGACGATCAAAACAGTTGGATCAACACTGATTGGTTTAATTATGTCCTGTAGTTTCGACATTAGCCAGAGGTCTACGCCCAGTAGGAGGCAATACTTCCCAATGGAGCGTGGCCAGACCATATTCTGGTGTATCCAGATAATTTTCACTGGAATATGGTCTGGTTACACCACGCTAAGGACGATCTTCAAGAGCAGATATTCTGATTGACACCTGACGGGTGTCTATGAAATTTCTACAGATTAAATTAAATGTATAGCTCTTAAATCATACCTATAGCCCCTTTTTTAAAGTGTGAGACTGTGAACCTTGTGATTGGGCAGCATGTCATGACTAATGCTGTCACACTAGAGGGCATCATTTCATCAGCCTAGGAGAGTCATGTCTTGCCATCTGTTCTTCATTCATGACTTTACAATGCTTCCACTGCAATGTAAATACTATAGCATACATCAGTGTTTAAATGTTTTTTACTGTATTTATTTATAATTTTATCTTTAGTCACAACCCCTAAAATTGAAGTGGTTCTTAACTTTCCTTTCCAGGAAGGGTTAACAAACTATGAAAAACATTTTATCTTTTAAGACGGGGTCAAAACTGTTTATTAAATTGATATAAACAAACATTCATTACTATGAATTAACGGTGAATGCCATCCATCCATCCATCTTCATCCGCTTATCCGGAGTCGGGTCGCGGGGGCAGCAGCTTCAGCAAGGGACCCCA
>JAODTR010003052.1:0-13110 GCA_025399935.1 Amblyopsis rosae
CTCGCACAAAGTGGGCCTAAATATTTTTTCATGTTTGCACACCAAGATTTTTAGTCGCATTTGCGAGTGAAATGGTCCTGCGATACTGAAATGTATAGCTTATCGAAATACCGGAAATTTGTATAAACCGTTATTAAAAAAGTTTATATCGCGATATATATTGTTATTGAATTATTGTCCAGCCCTAACTCCACTATACTGTAGTGCAGGGCTATTCAATTCCAGTCCTAGAGGGCCGCTGCCCTGCATGTTTTATATGTGTCCCTGCTCCAACACAGAGCAAAAATCACAGTGTACATATGACTCTATAGGAGTACATGTAACACCAGTTTCGGGGTGTATATAGGTTAAGAGTTTGGTGTTCAGTGAACACTGCCAAAAGTGTAAGAATATATACTCCCAATATAGAGTTGATCCTAACAATGTGGAGAGTGAAAATGTACTCTATGACTTGTACATTTAACACCATTTTAGTGCTTTCTGACACCTGCAATACTGTAATACTGGGACACAAAGTGTTAAAAATGTACTCCATGTCAGTGTTTATTAAGCACTTTTTAGAGTGTATTAACCAACATTTACAGAGTGAAAATGTACTCTTAAAAACACATGTAGAGTAACACTTTGACACTTTGAGTAAAATAGAATCAGTCACTTTGTAGAGTTGATTATTTACACTTGAAGATGGTCAATAAACTCTTGCTGTTGCAGAGCTTTCACCTGCAGTGTAAACCTATTCGAACAATGCAACACAGGTTTACCAAGTCGTCCCTGGTGTACATAAAGCATGGGTGTATATCGTTACCATTTTAAGAATGACCAGTTTATACATTAGATTCTCTTCACAACTTTTATTTTTCCACATTACTTATACATGCATTGGCCCAGGCTAATAACTAAGCTGCCAAGTTTACATTCTGAAATGCAGAAAACATGTTCTGCAAATAAACTGTGCAAAATACAAATTATATTTTTATCAGTACTATGTCTCATATGAAGATGTTTCCTGAAGCCTGAATAAGTGCAAAATCTCTGGTGACATCCTTCCTGGTCACACAACATTTGAAACTTCTTACCAGGATAAAAGGCATGTGAAAGCTTCAAATGACGAAGCAACTTCTAAATGGTCACACAAGTGGGTTGCAAACAAAGCATCTAAACATTAAAAATAAAATGCAAAAATAAATCACATATTGCTAGGGCACTCAGTTGAGGAGCTTGACTCTGAGAGTTTCATGAGAAAGACCTACATCAATGTTGTATAGGGGTTTGCACAAATGTGATACCATTTATGGACGCATTATAAGAGATGCCAAACACCTAATGTGCTTTGAAAAGTTCATCGAAGGCTGACAGGGAAGACTTGAGCTGTGTCTCAAATCTCGCACTTGTGTACTTTTGATGATTTTAATATTTTGAGTACATAGTGCGCATAAACTGACAAGTACGCCAAATTGCAGTGCACTCAAAGTAGCCGTTGGCGTACTCAAAACGGTCCAAAAATTGAGTGTGGAACGATGCACACTTCGTACACTCAACTGCCACTTCTTGGGCTAGCAGCAGAAGAAGAAACTAAATACCAGTCATGGATTGTACAGTGTGCTCCTAAACCTTACTGCCCCACAAAATACCTCAAAACATTATAACTGGAATAACGAGTTACAGTGTCGTCAGGCAAATTGTTGAGTATCAGATTGGCACTACATTTACGGTAGTTCTACATTTTCTGTAGCCATAGCAAACAGAAGAAACTGATGAAATATTATGAAATATGCAAGAGACATAACAGCTAGATTCTTGTCTGAAAAACGTCCTTTGTCTAAATGTGCTTATTAGGGTTTGCTGACCTTTCTCTGCCATTGCAGCTTTACATTAAGTTTTTCTGACAGTAGTGGACTAAGGTGCGTTCACATTGGTCCTCTCATCTTAATAGAGCAGTCTGGATTATTGGATCCAGGTTATAGTTAATGTATGTGCATGTGAGCTATATGTGCACACGTTTGACTGTGTGTCTGTCTGCACTTTCAATCTCTTTATGAGATGGCGTGTGTGCAGTGTGCACGTGTATGGGTGTGCACACAGTTCGTCCTTTCTGCACATTGGTGTCAGTTTAAAGAATCAATCTTCCCCCTTGCCAGCTGTAAGAAACATACCCCTGCCATAGCAGCATTTGTAGCTGTCAAACATCCCTGCTCGGAAATCTTGAGGTTTTTACAAAAAAAGAAAATCACAAAATCAAAATACTTCTTCTTGAATATCTTTTATTAGTCCATTGAGAAATTGAAAGCATATGGGTTTGCCTACAAATGTGAATTCAAACTGACCACAGAGACACTTGGTTTGATAGAATACTGGGAGGATTGCGTCTAATTTCGGCTATTAAAACCTCAGGACAAATTACGGTTCTTAATCTGTTATTCTGCCCTCGGTCTCGACGGTCACGTCCCAAAAGGCACATACACTATAGATCGTCTGTCAGGGTTTGGATTACCATTGCAAAATAGCAGTAATTGACTATATTCTACGTTGTACATGTTCACTCCAAGGCGGACAAAAAACTCTACCGTATAGATTGGGTTGGAGTGGGCATGAGATTGAATTAACGTTTTTTTCTACTCTCCCATCTCTTAAATGTGTTATCTCCACTCTCTCTCGTCACATTTTCTGTTATGGAGTTTGGAAATAGGTCAGCGCTTTATTTCTGGGGCTTTCTGCTGCTCAGCCCCCAAGCGGTTAGCTGGGGTTCATTGCAAATGGAGATTTTTGTACATGTCCACGCTTGAAATACAGCAAGAGCATTTTGGGTAAGGGGTGACAAGCAGAGATAGCCCATGATTGCAGTCAATCAGCATGTTATTAGTCTGTCCAGAACAGATGATGCCTTAGGTACTAACACGGGTCATGCACGGACCCTTTGACGTTGATAATGTTTGAACAGAATGTATCTTTGACAGTTTTCACAGATTGAGTTTCTAATAATATAAAAATATTGATCTGGGGGAGGGTTTCAAAACCATTTTCCTCTTCCTGTTTTGCAATATGTTATACCATTGATGCTCAATAATAATAATAATAATAATAATAATAATAATAATAATAATTAAAGCTTTATGAACTCAATTTGATACAGTACTACTTATTTTTGGGCAAATACTGTCTACTGTCAATGCAGTATTACAATATCACACATCTGAAATTGCAACCCGGTAAAATAAGAGAAGAAACAGTTGGATTACCCAGTTAATAATTTGATAATGACCACTTATTCTCCACCTATGAATCACCCACTAATAATATGTATTGATCCATCTGCTAATAGCTTTGCTCAAAGCAGTGCTCTCAGCTTTCACTGGAGCAGCACCCAGACACATTGACTGGCTAGTGGCTACCAATCGATGCACAGAGGCTCACCTTTCAGTTTAGCCTGTGCCACATCAGCGGAATCCAGGCTGAGCTGTCACAGACTGGTCTGGAAACACAAGCACAACCAAATGAAGATGCACAGCCAGCATCTTGTTGTGCTTTTTAATTGACTGGCATTACATGCATGCGTGGCACACAGGGCTCTCTCTTTGCCTCTCTCTGCCCGTCACTCTTACTCTCCTAGACACAAACGCTATACATCACATGTTCAGGACTTTGTCACTAGTGCTCCCTATACACACTAAGACTGAAACCTATGCAATATTCCTCTGTATGAGCTAATGAGCACGGCAGAATGTTTTCACCAGATAATGTTCACATAGTACAGCGAGGAATCGTATGTATTGACAACATAGAAAATAAAAACAAAACAAAATAACTATACTATATCTAATCAAGACATTGTAGCACAGGACGTTATTATGGAAGTTACATTAGTGACCAACTGCACCAATGGACACCAGCGCCACCATGTGGATATAAAGGGAGGGTGTTAATGAGAGAGTAGAGCCTAAATCTAGAAAAGACCATGTCAAACCAGAGTACAAGAGACATACTGTAGCAGAGACAGAATGTAAGAGCTAAAATACATGTCATCTGGGCTAGACACAATCTTAATTGATCTCGGCTGTGAACAATATTATGCTTCTTAACTTATTCAGTGTTGGTCATGGAGTTCTGTTCAGTTAAAGGGATAGTCGGTAAGATAATTGTAAGCTAATACACTTTTTGTCAAATTCATCAAAGATCTCACATTCGGCTATTTTACTGTTCTCTGTGCATGGTGAAAAAATAATCTGGTACTACACAGCACACAACTATGATGCCCTAAGTTTTGCAATGATTTCCAATGTGTGGAGCGGAGCTTCTCAGGGAGTTCGTTTTGATTCGAGCTCAAAGCTTTTTCGAGAAATACTAATGCATTACAATTTGTACAGTGTATTCCCCAATGATTATGCTGCATTTGTAGCCGTTACATCTTCTTAGAAATGGTTCTAGTTCTAGTTTTACAGTAATCAAACACGGCATATTTAAGTTCCTTATTGTGTGTTTAGCCTTTATTCATAGGATATTTATGTGTTGTATGTCAATATTGCCCCCATCCCCACTCTGACAACCCACAGATCATATGGAAACGGTTTCAAACAAAAAGACGTTTTTTGAATTGCTCTTAGTGGCAGCCCAGATCCTTTAATTACCGTGCAAATTCTTTGCTAGGGTTAGAATGACAGAAAACCACCCGTACACTTTGTAAATGTCACCGATTATCTTATGAGGCTTTCCAAGGAAAAGGCACAGAATAGGAGCTTAATGTAGTGGTTGCATTTGCTTCACAAAACACAAGCTAGCTGACTTCTTGACCTGCCTGTTTTTAAACTCTCCAATGTCAGTTTGTTGAGGGGTAAAAAAACGGGAATAAAAACAACACAAATGTTAAACCTTTTTTTATCAGTGAAGAAATGCTTATGTGATTGAATGTCATCCTTTACTGTGACCTGCTAAGTTTAATACGCTGGGCCCTGAATCATGTTGTAATAAAGCACAGCACTGGAGGGTCACAGCAGACAGCTAGATAGGAACTAATCAAGTAGGGATCTGTTTGAATTGAACATGAGGCATAGTGAGCAGGTATGACCGACTCATTTCCTCTTGTGCAGAATGACTTAAGCTAACAAATACACTTTTTTGAAATTTGAAAGAGTTGGACAAGAGGCATTCTCTGAGTGCTGAGTAGAATAGCAATGGGACTTTTAATACATGATGTATCACTCCGCTTTAAAGGCATTTTAATCTTCAGATGTGATTTAGGGTTGATCGATGTCTACTAAATTGGCATCAGACGATGTCTACAGTAATACATCGTGATGGATGATTCCATTGTAGCCTAATTTATAAAACTTCTAACAAAAAAAAAGTAGCTATAATTATAAATGATTGACTATATATGAAATTGAAGTAGTAGTTAATACATTACTATAAGCAGGTCAGGCAGTAGGCTACTTATATTTTACCACCTTTCACCCTACTCACCGTGTAGCCTAACTTTTCCTCCTAACCCCTATCGTAGGCCTGGTCTGGTCTAGTCACATTGTAATAACGGCGTCTGCGTCGGCAAATGTAGTCGGTAAAAATGGTTCCACTTCGTCTGTCAGTAGCTACTTTGAGTTTATAGCATACCTAATAGGACTCTTCTGAAGTGGTGTGCATGATCTGCTCATATAATTCACGCAAAAGATGGACAGACGGCGATTGTCGTCAGCTAGCGAACAACCAACCATATCACGGTAGACACCGTAGGCTACTACTGGTACAGCAAAGTGAGTGAGCACGAGCAGTAAACTGTTAAGTCGTTTAGTTTTGCTGTTAGCATTACTTTAGGATAATACTACAGACACAGTACTGATTGCAATGCCAGATAGACATCGAGATGGTGTGATGCAGCCAAGGCACGAGTGTATTTTGCATCTGCATGTGTGTGCGTGTGTGTGTGTGTTTGAGAGAGAGAGAGAGGGGAAGTAAGGTGATCTTTATCACAGCAATTCGGCGAGCCTTGGAAAAAGAGTATTACGCAGTGTTTCACTAGATATTTATATCTTTGTCTGAACACTGCTTTGACACTTTTTCACGCTTACATTTTTTTTTTTTATCACGATGTCTGCAAAACATCGTGATTCATGTCAGCCATCGGCGATGGACGAAGGCATCGACTAACGGCCCAACCCTGTCTGCGTGTTAATCACTTAAAAGGATGTTAGAGCTGATTTGCATAGCTTGTGACATGTGAATGTGTGCACACAAATGTAATCTGGCTGTAAAAAATAATCCGATATTATAACACTGTATAACGTTAAATACAGCAAAATATAGTATAGGCATATATTTTTCAAAACATCTAGTGTCGCTCTCCTAGTTAGAAACCACTGTATCAAAGGAACATGTGCAAAGCAGGCCAGCAGCCCAGACAGTGTTTCTCTCTTCTCTCTCTCTCTCTCTCTCTCTCTCTCTCTCTCTCTCTCTCGCTCTCTGCACCCCCTAGTCACATACCAGAAAAAAAAATCCCTCCCTTGCCAGAAAACACAAAAAATGAATTACTAAGAAAAGAAAGATGTAAGCTTGTATCTCAGATGTCATAATTTATTCCCAATGAGGGATTCCTGGATGCTCAGTATTAGAATCGGGTGTTGAAACTGAGATGTTTGCTCTAGTCATTTTGTGAGACAGGTGTTTAACGCTGAGCCGTATAACTTGTCTGTGATGGAGAGCGCATTTAAATGGAATAATTGACTACAGAGAGGAAAATAGAAAGACAAGGAGCCAGAGGCGCACTCCTGATTTCATCAGCCAATCTCTTTTCTAACTAACTAAGACCAGCATCTGTCTCCACCTTAATTCCTCATTCTTGATTCCAGTTTGTTTTTCTTCTTGATAAATTAATTAATTAATTAGTTAATAATTAATCCATTCATTCATTCATCATACTCTCACATAGCTCATTGCTGGAGAAGGCTTATAGCATGAAATCTAATTTGTCACTCCCAGCGCTCGATGAGAGATGTACAGTATGTCGTATAATGTCCTAGGAGGAAAGACAGTTATCCCTGTTTTAAAACATATCCCTATTTGTTCTTTTTTAGCGTTAACAGTGACAGGCCCCCTCCGCCCCTTTGAAAATATGTTCCCTGGCAGTTAAACGTTAGAATTGAACCATTAAACACTGCAGCGGGGGTAAGAGTTGTGTATGTGGGGGCACTTATAGAAGCCTCTCATTAGTGTCACACGAAGGCCTGCTATCTCTACAAGTCTTTGTTCTGCATTCTAGAAGCATATTTCCCAGCCCTGTGACCAAGACAAATAAAATGTCAACGTTACTTGAATCATTAGCGAGAACCTTTTTTCTCACTTCCCAAAAGTGGGTGGAAAGATACGAGGTTTCTGCAGGGCATTGACAATTGGCAAGATAGAAGGCAGAGCCTGGATCAGATCAGCCGGGTTTGGCCCGTGCCAGCCAGTGTTGAGTAATGGTGTTAGTAAATACCAGGCCAATTATTACTAACGAGGGCCTAATTGGAACCAGATGAGCATTTATTGAATTTGTCAGAGAAAGGTAAAGTGGAGATATCTAATGAAGGCCAGCTGTGACTCTGAGCTCTATGGGTGATTACATAATCCACCTGGCAGGGCTGCTGTGCTTTTAGAAAAATTGTGAAGTTATACTTGTACTCCTGAAACAATATTTTCAGAGCAAGAGCTTAAACGCTTGAACGTTCTCAAGCGAAACTCATTTAAGACAATAATTGTCAATAATTTATCAATACATGTTTTTTTTTTCCTCTATGAGTTGGCATCCTTTTGTGCAAATGAGGTATTCAAAGTGTCCAAATAACTAAGATATAGTTATCCACACTTTGTTTTTTTTACCTCCCCTCCCCAGAAATCCCCACCATGTAAATTTATGTGAGATTGATACTGTACATCGCTAGACCTCCCAGTGGCCAGACATACACACTATATGCACACTAGATAATGGTGTGTAGCTATTATACAGGATGCCCAAAACAAACGTTCTTTCTTTCTTTCTGTCTGTCTGTCTGTCTGTCTGTCTGTCTGTCTGTCTCTTCTTTTCACTCCTTGGGCTCCTGCTATTCTCCATTCTATTATACAGTCACTTCTCATCCTGCCAACTGATGGTTCAGTGCAGAGGGGGCCCTCAGGCTCCTTTGGCTGTTCCTTTGATTTCCATCTGCAGACAACAGAGGAGGACACCGAGTCCACGCACGCACGCACACACACACGCACACGCACACGCACACACAGACAGACACACACACACACACACACACACACACACATACACACGCACACACACACGCACACACACAGACACACGCACACGCAGACACACACACACACGCAGACTCACGCACACACGCACACACACAGACATACGCACACACACACACACACACACACACACACACACACACACACACACGTGTGCGCACACACACACACACACACAATTTGTCAGCTGGGCTTCATTCACAAAACTGCTCTGCCGGCAGCATTTCCTCTGATTCCTATTTGGGGTCCAAAAAAAAAAATCACTTACTTTGTTCTGAAGGTCTGTGTTTGTTTTTTCAGAAATGTCTGTGCTTTTTCTCCTGCACAGCGCAAATGAATCCAAGCGGAGCACCAGAAATGCATGGATAGATTGGGTTACATGACTTCCCAGAGACACAAAGTGGCTTGTAGAGGAGAGTCGGCCATGACAGTTGGCAGTTGGTTCGGGCTGGAGAGAACCTGATACCATAATTTATACCTGCCATAAACACACAGAAATGAGAGACAGACTCTTTCCCTCTCTCTGAAATACATGCATGGGAAAAGTGGGCATCGGCCACTAAAGACTGCCCCTACCATCACATGAAAAACATATTTTTATGATTAGACACAAAGTGTTTATCATTGCTTATACAAGATCATGGAAAAATATATACTTTGCCTTGCCCGTGTTTCCTGTGTGTACAAAGAGGTTTTGGGATCAGTCATCAGGGCAGGTATTAGTTTCTGATCAGGAGAGTCTTTGGAATGACTTTACACTGTTTACAGCTGTGTGTGTGTCTTGATTTGACAAGTTGAACATGATGACGTGGTGGCATTATCATTGTGTTATGTTGTGTGTACGTGCTTGTACTTCTGTGTGTTTATGGTGGGGGGCTGGGCATCGGTTAGCATGATGCTGTCCAGTCTTGTCCTATACCACGGGCTACCCAGGTTGCGTGATAACTATCCTACTTGCTATTGTTCTACTGTACCCCATAGATGCTTCATACGAGTGAAATATGTCCTCACAGTGCAGAATGTGCTCCATGTTGACAGAATGACTACGTCCATGAATGTGAGCTTAATATATTATATATTTGGAACCATATTTTTCCTAGTTCTCTGTCTCCCCTAAATGAGCGATACTTTGCAAGATTGACAGTGATAAAGCGAGTATAGATGAATAGAGGGGGAGAGAGAGCTCAGTCAGATGTCTTTTTGATTGACGATGTGTCGCCCGGCTCTTACGAACACGATGATATCACCTCCTTTGTTCTGTGAGGATATTATGTAGAGATGACATGCACATGTGCAATGCACACACACGTGCACGTGCACATGCGTCTGCGCACATGCACGTCCCCTCATGCTTATACTAGGCCCTCGGCTGGACGTTCTGCGGCCACCCTCGCACACACACTCCCAAACGCTCCCCCCCCTCACCTCGACCTGTGTCTGTGGATGAGGTCATTACTCCCTGCACCCGCACCTCTTACAGTAATGGGGGGATGTATTGAGCGTGGTGGAAGAGTGTCGCACGTCAGCTCTGTCCTGCAATACTACAGTTACGTCTTCCTAATGGTACACATCACACACACACACACACACATCATTCTAACTGTGTATGTGCACAAGACCCAGTAAGCAGAAGCAGAACCATAGTGACTCACATTGTCAACTGGTCCACAGAGTCCACTGGCTCGCTGGTGTTGAGCAGACAGAGTTTTGTCTGTGGTGGGGTAGTCGTAGCCAGCAGCAGCCACAGCCTGGGCTGTCTGTCCCCCCCCCCCTCCCCCCCTGTCCCCCACCTCTCGGGGAGTATCAGCCTGCACTATTGTGGGGCGCTCCGGGCCATCCGTCACACCCGGGGAAAAGCTCACTTCCGAGGGTCAGGTATCTCAGAAGGCCTGGGTCATGGGCGAAGTGGCGCTGGAACATCTGATTCTGATCCAGGCCGTGCTCTCACATAGTCCTGTATTATATTCCATCCTTTAAAATGCAAGTCACCCGTCCAGTAAAATCATAGGGTCTGGGATGGCTTGCTTTCCACCTGGCAGAGAGCAGGCCCGTGTGACTCCAGTATTAGCTAGGTGGTGGTGTGTGATAACATATTGGCCTGCTATGGCCAGTGTGGGCAGGGAGGTAGATGGGCCCTTTTGTTGATTAGCCCCAGCAGGCTCTTTTAGTCAGACAGCAATGGTGAAGAAACGCACCCTGTGCATTCACTTGTATTTATGACTCTCTTCTCCCTGCTCAAGTACATGACAACTGCGGTTTGGCCTGAGATACTATAGGCTCTCTGGTAATTGGTTATTCCACAGTAAAGCCTGTTCAGCCTCTGATTCTTTGGCCAAGCATAGACAGGTTTCCATGAAATGATGTCAGTGTGGGTTGCTCAGTTATTTTGTCCAAGTTGAGTTCCTTAAATGTAATTTCATGTGTGGATAGTCATCACTGGTTGCTGTTGGACATGCACACATGCTTACATACTGTACATCATTCTCTCTGCCCCACAAACTGCTTTTCGTGTGATGCCATGAACCTGTTGAGTTGGTGGTGGCACAATTGATCCCTATTTGGTTTGATTAACTTTGAACAAAGCAGTCTAAAATGATTAGACAATCCCAAAAGCAGTACGCAGCAAGCGGACAACAGCAAAGACACAGCGTTACCACAGGCATTTCTTTGTATTTACGTCAGTTAATTTGTTCTCCTAAAAGCAAACTCTTTTCCTTTCAGACATTGGCATCAGCTGGGAGGGTTTGTTGACAGGCGATGAGGTCAAATGCCGAACGGTGCTTTTGATGGCGTAGTCACATTGGCACTGGCTATAGCCTAGTCCTTGAGTCTCCATTCCACGGAGAGGTGAATAAGTGACTTCCAGTGCAGGGATGCAGTCTCCAGCACAGGCTGTCTCTGTGTCTGGGAAGCAGCATTTTTGTGCTGTGGAGGAGATTCAGACCCTGTTTTGTCTCATGCTAATTTCTCCTTGGCATTGTTAAGACAACAATTGACTTCAGTGTCCAAACAGCCTTGGTAAAACAGAAATGCCTGGAACTAAACATGGGGGCCAGCCTAACCCATGCTTTCCTACCACAGAACAACACCCTGGACAGTGCTGTGACCCCCCCTCTCATCCCTCAATATACAAATACTGTGTGACTGTGTACACATGATGAAATGCCTATGTGGTTTATGCAATTTTGATGAGGTTATTCTGGGTGTGTATTTGTAGTTTGTATTCTTTATTCGCCTGTTTCATTTGCAGTATAAGCATTAGCATTAGCATTAGCATTGATGTTTGCAGAGGGGCTGAATTAATGATGGAACATCTTTCATAGTGAGCCAGTCAATTGTCCCAACTCAACCTGGGGAATAAGTTCCACTATCACACCCCCACCCTCCTCTCATAGTGCTGCTGGCACCGTTGGCTGCCACCTCATCATGGTAAAGGTTTTAGAGAGATGAGTAGAGAGGGATATGATGAAGCCCTCTGTTCCCTGGTTGCTTTTATTTCTTTGTTAGTATAGGTATTTTAATTCCCTGTTGGTTTCCAACATAGAACATAATGTGTGTTTATTGTTATAAGAGAAAACTGTTTTTGTAATTTATGCAAATACAAAAATTATAAATATGAAAAGAATGGTGTATGGACTATAATAGAAAGGCAGCTTGTAAGATTGGGCATTATTACTGTAATTTGGGCAACCATTTCCATATAGTTTAATACAATACATTACCTTTGCCTGCTCATGTGTACTAGCTTTAACAAAAGTCTGTATGCATATTCAAGGAACACGGACAAAACACGTTTTGCGCATTTATTTTCACGGGGACCACTTTTGCTCACTATTACTTACTAATACAACCTACCCAAAAGTTCACAGTTACACAATAGTATCTATTTCAGATAGTAAAAATTTTGTTTCCTGTTTCCCCATTGATCTACTGTATGTGCAGTATATACATTTTACCATGTCAATAATAGGTATCAAAAGAAACTCTTTGTTATTCACAAGGCTATGTACAGTAGGTGGCACATTTTGTACAATGCAGGCTGACATTACATTTTACTTTTAATATAATCCTCAATGAATCGCTTTTGGAAACACCAGGACTGCATTTATTTAAATATAATTAGACATTTATGTATCATTAACGATAGTTTGGTGTAATCATTTATACATACTTACATACTGTAATAAAAATAAATACTGTCCCATGCCCACAAAAGACAGAAAAAAACAACACATTGTAATATGTTACATGCTTATGAAAAGTTGCTTAATGTGTTTAAGATGCATTTTTGTTTACAGTGTGTGAACAGTAGCACCTTTTCCCTTGTTAATCTATTTTTAGCTGTGGATGTAGTAATGTCTATTGCAGTCAGACAGTCTGACATTTAGCACTTTTTATGGCGAATCCAGACTAATTCTGTTTGTGGCCATCTTACATGTATTGTATTTTGGTTGTCCTTCCCTGTTTTGTAACAGTCTTGTCATCCAATATGGAGGCCAGTTACTGCCCACAGTATCTGACAAATCATCACATTTCAGCTTCGTACAACATTCATACTGTTAACAGACTATTTTAGAACCAACTTGCTATCTCTATACTTGACAAGCTATAGTGGTATCCATAACCTTTACTTAAAAATGTCATACATTTCAATGAAATAGTTTTGTGCTCTATTTCGACAAACCCAATTCAGGTCATACACAAAATGAATTAACTTCTCCCTCCAGATAACAAATATACCCGCCATTGTTGATATGCAATGTTGATATTCATCCATCCATCCATCCATCCATCTTCTCCCGCTTATCCGGAGTCGGGTCGCGGGGGCAGCAGCTTCAGCAAGGG
>JAODTR010003053.1:0-13108 GCA_025399935.1 Amblyopsis rosae
TTCTCCTACAGTTGTGAAGCACTTTGTGATTTTTATCTGTGAAATGTGCTATATAAATACATTTTACTTACTTACTTACTTAATACCTACAGAGGCATCTGTGTGAGCAGTAATCTGGGTAAGGTTTTCTGCAGCATTATCAATGCTGGCCTTCCTTACGGAACACAATGTCTTGAGTAAAGGACCAATTGGCTTCAACCAAACCACCGCACTACTAATTATGGTTGGGCCAATAGACGATGCCAGATGAGTAGGGATGAATGGGCATAACATATAAGTAGCCTACTGCCTGACCTGCTTATAGTAATTTATCTATAAAATTGCAGTAGCAGTTAATAGTCAAAAAATTATAATTAGAGCTACTTTATTTTGTTTGAAGTTTAATAAATTATTATTTATATTATACAATTCTCCAAAGTGGTGTACGACATAATCAAATCAATGTATGTCAAAAACCAGTGCGGTGTAAAACAATAAAATAACAAACCTCTTCACTCATGGGCAAGGTGTCCTCCAGAGATGCAACTTATCTCCAACGCTCTTCATTGTCTACATTGATAAGCTAGCAGTATTGTTGGAACAATCTGCAGCCCCTGGCCTCACCCTAAACAACAAGGAAGTGAAATTGTTGCTCTATGCAGATGACCTAGTGTTGCTGTCACCCACAGAGCAGGGTCTACAGCAGCAGTTGGATCTGCTGGAACAATACTGTCAGAACTGGGCCCTGACAGTTAACTTTAACAAATCTAAAATAATTATCTTCCAGAAAAGCCCAGATCAGACATATGTTCACTCTACGAAATACCACACTAGAGCACACCCTGTCCTATGATTATTTGGGGCTTAAAATCTGCGCCGCTGGGACACTTGGTCTGGCAGTGAATGCAATAAAGCATTCACTATTGTTGTTATTACCCATATTACTATTATTGTTGCTATGACTGTGTCCTTTCAATGAAGTTGTTCTTATTGTCATTACCACTGGTGTTATTACTGTGGGACTATATGTCATATTGTTTGTATGTTGTTGTTCTTATTGAGTGTTACCTGCATTCTAGCTTTGGCAATACTGTTGTAATAACTGTCATGCTAATAAAGCTAACTTGAATTGAATTGAGCGGGAGAGAGAGAGAGAGAGAGAGAGAGAGAGAGAGAGAGAGGAGAGCTCAACAGGCTCAGAGGGAGCGAGAGCTGTGATTAAGAAGCCGATCAATCGGCAGCAATGAACAGAACTGGGGTAGGACTGAATCCCACTGAGATCCACAACATTTGTGTCAAATGTCAGGCTGCACTCACATCGGCATTCACATAAACACCACTGGGGGGGTGGAGTAATCAAAGCCCTGAAGAGAAGCTGGTAAAAATGTGTTTTATTCAGTGCACTGCAACATCCCTGCATGGGTCTCGCAAATACGCTTCATAAAATTGTGTTGTTGTCACAATTGCAGGTGAAGGACTTTAAACTGATGAATGTCACAGTGCAAATGAAGCAGTGTGTCTTCATAGGCTAGGATTGTAGGGATTATCAGTGAACAACTAACAATTAAGTTACTATGAGAGAAGAGACTACTAAAATCTGAATCGCACGTGTCGCTTTAAATTAGTTTTCTTTATTGTTTTATGTTTCTTTGTCTAATGAGGATTAACCTGCTGCCTGGTCTCAAATCCATCCACTCAAGCAGTTTTTATTTTGCCTTTCTAAATTAACTGTGTACCAGGAGTAAAGTATGACCTTTGCTACTTTAGAAAATGCTTTTTTTACAACCATGACAGTCAATTAAAGGGCCCCTTCTGGTAGTGCTTCACCAAACTACAGTAAAATAACTTTTGTTGCTTTTCCGTCTGCATTACCACATGAGAATACTGCCATCCTCATACTAGAAACAATACATTCATCATTCTGCAGACCTAATGGTGGCACAACAGTAGCTTGGTATGGTGAAATATCTGGCTTCCAACATGTGGCATTCATAAGAAAAAAAACATTTCCCCAAACACTTGCACTCCTTTTGTAAAGGAATACTTTACACAGAAATTATATTTAGTGTAGCAATTACTCATCCTACATAGCCTGTAACGCTCGGAGAGGTTTAATAAATTATTTTTGAAATCTATTGACCGCATGAGTGGATGCTTGAGAAGCTGCTCCCATATCCAACAAATGTTATCAGAGATGGCTAAAACAACATGATGGCATGGGGTTATGACTTGTATCTTTTATGGCTGTGCGATAAAGCGATATATATCGCATGACGATAGAAAAACATCTACCGTCTTAAATCATGCTGTATCGTTTTTATCGTTGTTGGGGAAATCACACTCTTTACTCCAATAATTTTCGTCATTTGGAGTCCGTATTTTGAGTGGATTACTATTGTTTGCTTTGTAATGGCGAGGCTTTTATTGCACATCCAGTAACGTGTGTAGTTTTTGTCAGATCTCTATCTCTCTGTCTATCTTTCCCTCGCAGAGCTCCATGTGGGCGTGCGTGTGTGTGTGTGCATGAGTGTGTAGTGAGCCATGCCCGCCCCGCAGTGGAGAAGAGAGCACGGCGTAGCAGCTTGTGATCAGAGAAACATTGGTGAGGCAGATTCGTCTTATGATCGATTACTTTAACCTGCCAGCCAAAAGTTGTATTTTGCGTGGTGCATCGCAGATGCTACTGTTGCAAAGTAAACAAAATGCGCTAGCTAGCTACCTGGCAAAACACATGGACATTACATTCGGGACATATAGCCTAACCAGGACGTAGTTTGACTATGAAAATTTTCGATTACATTTCCTACCTCTGCATTTTGTTTGTATGTCTGGCAAGCTCCTAGAATATCCAATCTTTCAGACGAGTTATCTTAAAGAAACGTTGATAACGCCATGATTGCCATGGTCTAGTTGCGTACATTATGCAGTCAATGGGTTATGTTAGCGTTAGTAAACAATCATAAATTACATGGAATACTATAGAGACTATATATGTATATTTGAATTCAGTGTAACACATTTAGTTCATCTCCTCTGCTCACTGTGGTTCAGAGGCTGCCCATCTCCACATTGTATTTATAATAGTTATATTCTATGAATGTGAGCACATGCCTGGAAGGAGGAATGGGGGGGGCATTGGATTAATTTACAGAACTTGCTATATCGCGATATGTATCGTAATCGGGATGTAAAATAATAATTTTGGTCATTTCGAACACCCCTATTTTACAGCATAGAAAATATCAAGCATGTGTTTTAAGCATTTTATTGCTTCTTCCTCCCCTCTCGGTCAATTGCTAGTAACCAATCTTAAGTCACAGGATTGCCTGTGTCTTTGGACTGACTGCATACAGGAGATATATCACCAGTTTCAAATATGTTGTGACACATCACAGCCCGCCTTTGGTACAAACAGCAACAGCGGGGGTCAGTTTCCAGCGGCAAACAGCGTCGCGCCTCAGCCTGGAGATCTGAACATGTCACTTCCTGTGAAAGTGAGGAGCTCGTCGTCCCCAGGTCCACCCCAATTGAACATTTCTTATCACGCATTCCCATCCTCAGGCAGGGACACAGTTTATGCACCATTTCAGTGCAGTGCTCCAGTAAAAATAGTGTGAATTTGTGCGTGGGTGAGCACTTGTGAAAGAATGAGGTGTGAAAAATAACAAGGTTGATGGTTGATGTGAGCGATGAAGTTTCGAGAAGAGAGGTGGAGGTATAATGGGAGAGCGAGGGAGGGGCATCGAAACATTTGTTGCCTGGCTAGCTGCAGGGCTTCAATATTGTTGTCATTACGCCAGGTTGACAGATACCACCTCCTTTGCACAGCTGCACACTGCCTCTGTCACATTTGACTTCCCTTCTCACGCCCGCTGTCGTTATACTCAGGGAAAATACGAGCGGCGGGCTCTAATGAACGGCTTCTTTGTTGCACGGGCGCGCAAGCTAACGCGGAAAGGACGGATGATAACTTTGACACATCAGCGCAGTTAGCAACGCGCGAGAAGTTGCATTACATCATACAGATATACTTTGCTGGTGGAGGAGGTTGTGCATGAGTCAGCGCGCCCACATCAAAGGGTGAACAAGAGCGACACGTTCTGTGTGGGATGTGCAACAGCTAAGAACAGCTACTTTACATCTTCTGGAGTTCTGTGATAATAAAAAAAAAATGAAGAACTCACATGTTACACCTATCTTATATACTCATAATTCCAAAAAGATATATTCATGTGGTATTTGTGAGTATTTTAAAAGCACAGGTTCTCGGTGAGGTGTTTCTATATTTAGTGGAAATGTATCCATCGAACCTGAGCAGATCAAGTGGGTTGCCTCCAATATCCAGGAAAACCCATGGTGGAGAGGAACCGTCTTTTATCAGAAGTCACACCACCGCTGTGACTTGATGCAAATCCGAGGCACATGATTGGATGACGCACATGCGCAAGCCCCATGCAGTGTCTGTGTTACAGTGACCCATCTCTCAAAATGGGACATTCACAAATACATTCTGCATGTAATGAGCCAACAGCTAACTAGATGACTAAACATGAGAAATACAGACACAGTGAGACTGGAGGTTGACTACATTGACATGCTGTCAGGCTACAGTGTCGCTATGGTGCCCAGACATCCCGGGGGCTAGCTTTATTATAGAGATATTGCCTCCTCTGTTTACCTCTCCTAAAGTTAGACCCATCACTTGGCCTCTGTGGTCTTATCAGCAGAGATGATGTCTGGGGGAGAAGGCAGGGGTTTGAAAGGTGACAATGGCCTTCTCTCTGTACCGTTTCTGCTTCAAAGCTTAAGCCTTTGTAGAGTGGCGAGCTGATATATAAAGCATCACTTAAAGAGAATAAAGACAGTCTTGTAATGCATTGCGATGAATGGTTCCTTTCACTATAGTACTGCTAAACCAGTGGTCTTCAATCCTGGTCCTGAAGACGCACTGTATTTTAAATGTCTCCCTGCTCCAACACACCTGAGACCACTGTGCTAAACAAATAGAATAGCAGCCACATAAACAACGTAGTTACACTACTGGGTACATTAATACCATAGCCAAAATGGAAGGTTCACATTCATTTTAATATGTTTAATAATACTGTAATTATAGATTTTACAAAAAAAAATAGAATGGTGTGTGTTGAGTCCACACAGTAACTGACCCTTAAGTGAATACCCAACCAGAGTGGTTCTCAAACCTCTTGTTAGCTGCTAATGTAGCGCGTCTGTTGAATTTGGTGATAAACGTCAGCCACTGGGGCCTGTACACTTTGTGCACTGTCCTGCAAGGCTTCCTGTCACAGCTTGCCAGGATCAGAGTCACAAGTACGGTTTGGTAGCACCAAGGGTGTGGGGACAGAATCCTCCTCTCAGAAGGCGCTAAGAATTAAAGATGATTTGGCCAAATGTCACAGAATTTTCTGTCCTCCATGCATAGACAAAAGCAGACATGATACTGTAAATGGTCCCGACTGTCTTTCATATAAAACTGTTCATGTATGGTACATCAAATTTATAACTATCCAAATAATGTGAATTGTACAATATGAGATACAAGCCAACAATAGGCAAAACACTAAACACAGTACTATGGTTAAGTTGATATCTGTATGCAACCACTGGTCACTGATGAATATGCAATTCAATACATCTGCCACCCAAACAAAACTTAACTGACTTAACAGCATCTCTGCACTTTATACAGTTAGGTCTGGTAGAAATACTTCCTCCTCTGAAGGTTCCCAGACAGAATCAATAGGCTACCCAGGGACACCAGTGGCAAAAATAGAGTTCACATTTCTATCCACTTCTCTGTTTGGTCTGTTTTTATACTCGCAGCCAAAGGCATCAAGCCCCACACATGAACGAGACAAGTAGCCAGAAAGCAATTAGCCTACTATATCTGTAAGCCTGGTATGACCCTGATTCAGGAGTTTGTTAGGGCGACATACACCTTGAAACATGAACATAGTGATTGCTTGGGTGGAAATGTGACTTTATACACCTTTAGTCACACTGTGCATGTACTACACAGGTGGTATATTTTTGCCTGGTCTGATACAACCTTCATATCATCTCCCTGAAATACACACTGTACACACACAGATTCCAATTATCATGCTGATGTTCCCAGACCATGTAGTCAATCTAACTGGCTTCTGCTCTTTAATTCACTATTGAGTGGAAACAGTGGGCTCAGTGATTGTGACATTAAATGGACATTAAATTGTATTATCTTTTCCAGCCATATACTTCTCAGGTTTAGCATGCTGACTGTCCGCACTGGAGCAAAAACACCATAACAAATATTTACCCAATGAAAAACAAAACGTGACTAATTGGGCTTCTTAAATTTTGATCTACAGTAGCCAAATTATTATGACCTCTCAAAGATGAAGCAGATAACAGTGATTATCTTGTAGCAATGCTGCATGTCATCAAGGACTATGTTATATGCTATGTGGTTAGCAAGCAGTATGTGATCGTAGTGAACATCGGCTCATCTGTGTATATTCTGTGTTTATTTTCTATATTTCTCCTCAACATTAGAGCCTCAGAGAGAGAGAGAGAAAGAGAGAGAGAGAGATGTGTAAAATGAAAATGCACTACTTCACCAAACAAACGTGGCCATGTACAGCGTGCCAACAGAAATAGCTGGCAAACACATGTAGTTGTATAGTGTGATGAACTG
This sequence comes from Amblyopsis rosae, assembly GCA_025399935.1. Taxonomy (NCBI): domain Eukaryota; kingdom Metazoa; phylum Chordata; class Actinopteri; order Percopsiformes; family Amblyopsidae; genus Amblyopsis; species Amblyopsis rosae. Next base: position 6,677 of record JAODTR010003053.1, read on the forward strand.
TAAAACGTACTCACAGAATCCTGTATACTTCAAGGAACAACTCAATTTCCATTTAGTGTATCTTTCATTGTCAGAATTCTGTATGGGTGGAAAACTATGCCAATATGCAGGGCATCAAACTCATCAACATCACCCTTCAAGATTTTGGGCCATTCGGAGAGCTTTGTGAAAGCGAGAGCATGCTGGGACAGCGCATCTATTCATGAACCCTTTCTCTCCCCGTCTAAACAACAAAGCCGAGCACAAGGAAGATGAAAATAAACCACAGGAGCTGCCATAGCAGTGAGCAAATAATGGAGAGAAGTGTTGGCAAGCTGGCCTGCTTGTTTTGTGTGCTTTAACTGTGGATGCCATGGCGGTAGCACAATTGTATTCTATTATGCTTCCCTTTCGGCGTGTGAAGGGAAAGCCTCCGCTGCTACATAACCGGGCCCAGTGCTACGCCCACCTGCGCGCTCCACTCTCCATGCTGTGGCCCATAAGGCTGTCTGTCCACAGCCAGCAGTGACTTTGACATTTGCTGAAACGCCCAGCGGAGGGTTCCAGCTTGAAAGGATATCCAATGCTTTGACTCAAAACCCCTCATTTATTTTTCTCCCTTCCCTATTCCATCAAAAGCTCCTTTGTGACATTGTGGACTACCATGTTAGATCTCCAAACGAGAGCCTGCATATGCTTAAACCTCTACCTCGTGAAAGCACATCACCACCCACCAAATACAACACACACTGTGTGTCTGAGTTAACACAGTTGGGGTCTCCAATATTGCTACGAAAATCTACCCCAACTAAGATTAGAACACACAAAAATAAATAAATAAATCTTCCATTTTGAGTAGCTAATGCCATTTTTTTATTCTTTTTTTTTTGTGTGCATAAAACAGCCACTACTAAGTGCTACCATTTCACCACGCCTGCAACGACTATAAGCGTGAGTTAGCGTGCATTCACAAATGTGCAAGTTTCACAGCAGCCAATGCAGCCAATATTCGCCTCTCGTGCACTTCCATTCTATGCGAGCGAAGGTGTGAAAGAAACATTTGCATCCTTAGGCGAAGCAAAATCGCATCTCCACTTTGGCTACGAGTTCAACACAGGTGAACTTTGACGGCTGAATCCGCATCCTCAACCAACCGCAAGGATGTGTGTGTGTGCTTGACCCCACGGGGCTGTAATTGGCTGTAGTTTTCTTAGCGAGGCAGGATGGAATGGAGGAGACTTTAATTATGAATTTTGCCTGTCCAGTTTTTCATTCGCGTATGCGTGATCGCAGCCTTAACCAGTGGTGCTTTCCCACCTAGCTGTAACTGCTGTGTTAGCATGCATTAGCAATGTATGACAGAGTACAGCAACCAAGGAATTGCCTGAAGGCAGTGGTGGCACAATACCTACTTCATCGATATCAATCCAACGTAAAGTGAAGCAGGCGCTGAGAGGATAGGACAAAGGATAGGAGATGTGGGCCGGGAAGGCATGAGGGGGATTGTGGGCCATGCCTTAGAGAACATCCGTTACACACTGCGAGAGTTCAGCCCTCTTCATCCATCCATTGTAAATGGAGTCCAGGGCCATTGGTAGTGCTTATCCCCATCTGTGGGCAGTCAGCATGAAATATTTACCTGTTCCACTCATGCAAGAGATGGGGAGATGTGGTGGGAGCAGATCTTTCCAGAAAAAAAAAGAGGGACTGAAATGCTGACAGTGGCTTGCATCAGCAAATCCATCTATCACCCGCCCTCAGTCTAGGCCCTGGAAGAGAGGCAGTCGTGCAGCGGGATGGACCTCAAACAAAGCGCCATTGGACAGGGTCTGCTTGCAGATTCACCTGATTGGCCCCTGGAACAGGTCCTCAATGACACACTTTTGTAGCTACAAATCTTCAGACACCAGTACAAGCATACCTGACTAATATAGTATAATGTGTGTGTCTGTTTTTATTAATTCATACACATTAATTTCCTGAGCTCATTTACATGTATTGTAAGTGCTAAATGTATACAGCGGCACATATGCAGTGCAACAACCAGATGCATCTTCACCTTCAGTACTAAATACTTTATAAATTGGGCACGGTATTTCCATATGTACCTAAGCAGAAGTAGTGTTTTTTTTTGCCTCCAGTCGCCATGACAGAGAGCAACTCATTTAACTCATGACGGGTACTGTACATGCACAGCCATAAACATGTGTACTGTGCTATGCGTGCGGCTGAGAAAGTGTGCGTGCAGCCATGGTAACTCGAGTCCATGGCAACCAGTCAAATTTTATTTACAGCGACATGCAAGTATTAAGCATTGTCACACAGAATATTAACAAAAACTATATTAGCGATTCATTGTGGGGCCAGTGAAAATAGCACTATGACGACGGTTGTAAATAGCATCAGAATGTCACAGAAACTTGACATGTTCAAAGAACAAAGTGAAAGCTAAAGAACAGAGGGTCAAAGGGAACCAAATGTTCGGAACATTCACTTACATAAACTATACATTTACCCGAGTGAAAGAGCGCTACTGTGTATTTATATGTCTGTCTGTGTGCATGTCTGTGGGCAAGAGCAGAGAGATAGCAGGAACAGTAGAGATCAATGAAGGTGTGGAACACCTTAAATCACCATGTTAGACGGTAAGGCTAACTCATTGATTCTCTGCGGTTAACATATTCCGGTGGACAAAGTTAACAAGACCGAAGGCTGAGACAGGACAGTCTGAGGATAGGAGAGAACCGCGCCATAGAACATTAGGTAGAATGTGAAATGTATAGCTCTTAGGTGCTGTCTCATCCACTCTGGCGGTATCCACAGACTGCATCTCTGCACGCATTCCAAAGCCGCTGGTAAGGCTAAGGACATCAGCCTGAAGATGTCGTTAATTAAAGGGAAGTTTACCAGCAGCCCAGTGTGAAATGGCCCGCGTTCAAGCTGCACATTAGGTGGATTGGGTTATTCAGAGGCATCCAAATAATAATCTCTTCACCCACCAGCAAGCCATTTCTATTAACTACTGAACAGCGATTACCTAGTTGAGAACTAAAGGATGTTCTTGCCAGCGACCCAGGGTTCATATTCATTACAATGCCAAGACAATTATCATCCTTCTGCTGCACTGCGAACAGATGGAGATCCATCGACAGCGGAGAACAATTTTCTCTGGACTTCCAACTGAGAAATAACAACTGCTTGGTGGGAATAAAAAAAAAAAGGAAAAAAAAAAAAAGAATTCAGCCACTGTGAATGTTTAGCAGACATGCTGAGCCTCAGAAATGACAACTCCCCAGTCACAGTGGACGGAGGGCCATCTGGGAAAACGTTAGCACCTTGTCAAGACTGTGTGCCCGTTAGCATTCACCACAAAATGGGTTTATCCAATGTGCAGTGGACAATGGACGGCTTAATTAGCATTGCTCTGAGCAAATAGCATATACTCCTCTGCTTAGAAGTCTGTCACCCATGTGGGCATTGGAAAGCAAAAAGAGCTTCCTTCTCATACTGTGAGATAAGTAGCTCTCATATGTTTCACTAGGTTTGTTTGTGTGTACTTGGCTCATACCCACATAACGCAGATTACACTCGAAAGCCAGAGCGGTCTATGTTGTCTCCATGGGCTCTATTCGCTTCCTCTGTGCATGCAGAGAGGAATGAAAATATGCCTATATCCACACACTGTAGGCAGTTCTTTCACGCGTCGGTGTCAATGGTGGCTCATATGGTGAGCACTTGCTGTGTCGAATCTCTGGTATCATGAGTCATCGGAGATGGAGGAGTCGACTCCAGAAGAGTTTTGATTCCATTGTTGTATCTTGGCGTCAGCATTAATCACGCAACTCTTAATTACTCAAGATAGCATACAATTGAGAGTAAATAAATATAGGTAGACATTAATTAACGCACAAGAGCTCGTGTGAATCCAAACAAAAGCCTGTCCTCCCTGCAGCAACGAATGGGAAGGGGGCGGGCTACTTGCAGACTTTGGGGGTGGAGCTACAGTAGTAGCTAATTCACAACAAGCCACTCAAACCAGAAAAGCAAAGAGAGGCCACGATAACAGTTAAAGATAAGGAGTGAGTTTAAGAAGTAGATTTTGAAGCAATAAAGTTGCTGTGTAACATCAATGTTGTCTCTGTCCCACCTTGCAGGATTACTCTACGGTACATGGTCAATAAGCCTCTCCGTTAATGTCAGCGAGCCAAATTCCTGTCCATCGATTGTACTCAAGGAGTAAAGCAATGGTGTCTGGTGTGCGCACACTGTTTCCATGTGTTGCATACAACAGATCATTTGAATGCACAGGCAGTGCTCTTATCCCTTCATATTTGGCATAATTAGAGATTAAGGAGATTTGGTGTTGAATAATCTTTGGAGTGTGTGTGCTCTGATGCATAATTGTGTTTACTGGCTGAAGGGAAAACAAGTTTCACATCTCCAGTAGATAAGGGGGTGATTTGTGGTCAACTCCAAGGGCTCCTCTGTGTATTCTGGGTATGGTGTCTTTGTTGCCTCTCTCTCTCCCTCTCTCTCCCCCCCTCCCTCCCTCCGTCCTTGATTAATGTTGATGCTTGCCTAAGCGCTGTACTTAAGATGAAGAAGGCTGGTAATAATGGCTTTCTGTCTGTGCTTGGTGGCTCTCTGCATCAGGACAAGACGGATGCCAGACAAAGCAAGAGAGGGAAAATTGAGGGAGCAAGCTTTCTGTGCACACTTGAGTGTGAATCCTGTGTTGTGGTTATTGAGGCTTTCAACAAGGAATTACTTCCTCTGCTATATAGATTTGTGACTATGTGATTGTATATCCCATATTAAACACCTTTCTGGAATGGACCGCAATCGGTACAATTGCACAAAATTCTAACATAATATTGGCAAAGTTCGTGTCTAATTTGCATACAGAAGCTTCCTGGCTACTCCAACCAGGAAGAACAAATAAAGAGCCAGACATGCATTTGTTCCCCTTCTCAGTTATTACAAAGCACATGAGATGTTCTCTCATTATAGCAAGCATTTAATACACAGGCTATATTTCTATATATCTACCTGGAGGCATATATTCCCACCGGCCTGCACTCACTAAGGAGATCCCATCCTCTCATAAAGAGGTTTTCCTTGATCATCAAAGTAACAATATCAATTACCACCACTGTGATATGATTATTTATGCAATCAACACTCTAATAAATTATGATTGTCATCCCCGTTTGATCTGAAAGCACGAGAGCAGACAGGTGAAAGACAGAAAAGTAAGGGAAGGATGAAAGCAGAAAAACAAGCCTTGCTGGAAATGCTGTATGCAGAGGGAACAGCACAGAAGGGTGGCTTTGATCAGCGTGTTGTGAAACTTAAAGAGTTGAGATGCAGGTTGACTCCTGCGCTCCGGAAACGGTGAACGTCTTAAGGAATACAGTTCTCAGCTAATCATTTCCAGTCGAATGAAGATTGTGGGTGACGAAAAAGAAAGGACAGATCCTAGAGAGACAGGGCTGCTGGTTTAAACTGTGCGTGTTGTTTCTTGTTACTCTGTCTCAGCAATGTCTTTTCTCTTCAGAGCGCTTTGCTACTTTCCCAGCATGCGCGCCACATCAAAGCAGCAGTGTCCCTAATTATCTCCAGCCCATATCTGTTGGCATTGCACCATTGGGCTTCAGGGGAAGAAGGAGAAAATCATAAGATATTAAAACTGTGTGACACACACACACACACACACACACACACACACACACACACACATCTTATCACATTGCATGCATGGCTGGCATCAACGCATGCAATGTAACCAACGTGTAAAGGTCGTGGACCTACAATGTTACATGCTGTACGACACAGAAACACCGAGTAGTGTGTCAATACTGCCTAATGAATGTTAATGTAGCTAAAGCACTTCATGTGTAGAGAACACTCAGACTGTTGTACTTTCTTCTACTGCTACTTTATTACACCACCGGATGTATGAGCTGTATTGGCCTGAATGATTCACATTTAGAAATCTTATGGCCACCTGTGTGGTCATAGTGTCTAAACTGAGCCAACCTTACTGTGTATTCACACCGCCAGCTGCAAAGCGACAGATCGTCAATAATTCGGACGCATGGCCTCACGGCCATGCATCTTGGCTCGTAGGGCAAGACGTGCACACGGATGCCGGCGGTGTGGATAAAGGGCAGGGCCTTAATCAATGCTAGCTTATGGGAATTCATCATCTAGCCTCATAAGAGCGGGTTCAACGAGTTAGTCATGTCCTCTCAGCGCAGGGTCAACCTCCGCTGAGCCGGCCAGTGTGGCTTGCGGGTAGCCCCGGACATATAAGCACATTGCACATACGCACCTGTCCCTCTTAAAGGTATAGTCAGCTAATTGCAAGCTAATACATCCATCCATCCATCCATCCTCATCCGCTTATCCAGAGTCGGGTTGCGGGGGCAGCAGCTCCAGCAGGGGACCCCA